>WNGS01166226.1:3091774-3102705 GCA_020271785.1 Procambarus virginalis | reverse complement strand
TGCTCAGGTAGGCCCCATTTAGATTATGCAGTTCAGTTTGATCGTCATACTATAGAATGGATATAAATTCACTAGAACGCATCCAGCATAGGATGACAAAGTAAATCCCCCAAATTAGAAATATGTCATATGAAGAAAGATTAACAAAGCTTAAATTGCATTCACTGGAAAGGCGAAGAGTTAGGGGTGACATGATAGAGGTTTACAAGTGGGTGAATGGACATAACAAAGGGGATATTAATAGGTTATTAAAAGTATCAACACAAGACAACACGAAACAATGGGTAAAAATTGGATAAGTTTAGATTTAAGAAAGACATGGATAAATACTGGTTCGGTAACAGGGTTGTTGATTTGTGGAACCAGTTGCCACGTGGCTTGGTGTAGGTGGGACCCCTCGATTGTTTTAAACGAGGATTGGGTCGTTATAAATAGGAGCTGCCTCGTATGGGCCAATAGGCCTTCTGTAGTTACCTTTATTCTTATGTTCTTTTTTATGTTTTAACCTTAAAACAAACGTTAAAACAAATTACGCGAAGATCGTCCTAATTAACGGAAATGAATCCGACTGGAGAAATGTGGTGAGTGGGGGTATACCGCAGTGTTCCATATTATGAACATAAGAACAAGTGACTCAGGAAATTTAAATTTAAATTTTGCCCCAAGGGGCGAGTTTATTAGGCAGCGCCACTCCTCTTGTGAGTGGACACACCGCCATAGCAGCATGTACAACACTCCCCAATAGGAAGAAAACCCGCTGGGTTGTTCATCCTGTCACTTGTACCCAGACACAGCTGGGACTTGCTTAACTGTCTCAAGTGAACAGCTCTTCAAACAAGAAGATTAACATCTATCATCCCTTAAAGCTTACGTTATCTTGCGGGTGCAAAATGGAGGAATCTTTTAAGAACCGTATCAATATTTGACAAATAGTGTTTTCCAAACTCAAACAATGTGGGGTTTATTATTCTACACATACTTCTGATGTCTCTCAGGTGTTCACATTCACGTAGATAGTGGTCAAGGCAGTGTCCATCACTCTCACCAGAGATTCTACAACTTCGCTGATCAACTGTTGTTTCCATTCCGTATCTCCATGGATATTTGTATCCAAGACGGATTCTCGCTATTACTGATTCTCTCCCTCGCCCTCCTCCTCTTCGGCCATAATGACTGGGATTGCCAGCTGCAACCATGTTGTACCATCGTACAGATTCACTGGTTTGTGCTTCTGTCCTCCTTTCCTCGGTTACCTTGTCACGGTGATGTTGCCTGACAATATCTCTAATTTGTAGTAGAGTCTTATAGCGACTCAGGAGAAGTCAAAACACTGGTGAACAAATGGGGGGCAGGGACCTTTGACATACCGCCGGCATCCTGTCCCCGTCGAGGTCTTCGTCGATAGTTGCACTCGTGAAATTTCAGATATATGTATTTGTTTTTGTTAAGCTCGGGTTGATATGGGCGTAATTTGTCGTATTAACATGCTGCTACAGTATTTTATGCAGGAATTTCGAGGCTAAAATAGACGAAAGTAGTTATAATTATCTCCAATTTTTATTGTATTCCATCTTTAGTTAGTTTAGTTTCTTTATGATGCACCCTATACCCGTACCCTGTGGGGCGGCTAATAAATTCAATCAACCCTAACCACACCATGAGCCTCGCACTCAATCCACAATTTTGACCATTTTTCGCTTTTTTTTTTAAACAATGACAATTAAACTAACAATCCCAATTATAAAGAAAGCTGTCCGCTGTACCATAAGCTTGAATTAATAAATATTTCCAGCATGACGGTCATGTTAATAATCATATTTTATTATGTAAATATTGAGTAAGCTGTCAACTCAGCTGGTGGCCGCCTCGGCCCAGCTGATTTGATCAACACAGTCCAGCTGAGGAGCCGGTGGGACGCGGTCTCCTGCGCTGATCTTCTTAGTTTATTTTCCCCATTTCCAGCACCTTGATGTGAGTTTCTCTCTTAATGGCTAGTTCTAAGATGCCCTTAGTATAACTTGGTGATGTTTAATTCGTAAATGAGTTATTTGTTTTGTTTGTTTAAGGGTCTTATTTTTTTCTTTCAAGGCCAGCTGGATTAGGAGGGATTACTTGTTTGCTTATCTAATTTGAGAAATTCCTGAGGGAAGGGAATTATTGGGGAAAGCGTCAAGCCATGACGACTATATAGCACTTGGAATGGATCAGGATAGGGATTTGGGATGGACGGGGGGGGACAGGAATGGTGCCCAACCACTTGTGGACGGTCGGGGATTGAACGCCGACCTGCATGAAGCGAGACCGTCGCTCTACTGTGCAGCCCAAGTGGTGGGGTTATATCTGTCTCGCCCAACAGAGTTGACTGCCACCATCTAGATACAGTTGTGTTCACTACTGTATATACTGGTCATGACAGTTGATTTGTGTGTGTGGATTTCATTGTCTTTTCTGCCTTATTATTGACCATGGTTGTTTAATTATTGCTTTCAGGTGTGTATGAGGTTTTAAGAATATATGCAATAAAAATTGTATTAGTCATTACTATTGTTAAAAATGATCATTGCTGCTTATTATTGCTCATTTAATATTGTATTAGTATTTAATACAGTAGTTATCATTGCTAATGTTAACTATACATCTGGCAAGGACTACCTATATTGCACATCTGGTAAATTTTCTATGAATATCTATAGATAGAATTTGTCTGTCAAATGTAGGCCAGATGCTTGGGGCTAGCCTCACCGAGCGTTTCAAGATAACACATTGGGTGTATGGGAGTGTCATAGGCATGAAGCCTGACATTGAGGATATGTTTTCTATAGGGTTTTTATTTATTTTTCAGAGCTTTGTAATATTAAAATTTCTGAGGGGAGGAGAGAGAGAGAGGGGTGGAGGAGAGAGGGTGGAGGAGGGGGGGAGGAGGAGGAGAGGGAGGGAGGGAGGGAGGGAGGGGGAGGAGGAGGAGAGGGAGGGAGGGAGGGAAGGAGGAGGAGGAGGGGGAGGGAGGGAGGGGAGGAGGAGGAGAGGGAGGGAGGGGGGAGACAGGGAATATAGGGGGTGAGACGTGAGCACAGCCAGGTACACTATCTAGTGTGTGCATGTGTAATTACTCAAGTTATGTAATTACTTAAGTAATTATCGAAGTGTAGTGACAAGATGAAAGCTATGCTCATGGTATCCCATCTTCCCAGTACTTTTATTTCTTTTTTTTTAAATGATGCTTTAAAATTACTGATGTGTGTTTATATGTACTGTACTAGTATGTATGTATTATGTATTTACAGTACAAGTTAACCCTCATTTAATATTGCCCTAGTTAACGTCATTTCATTCTTACGACATTGGAAAATGATTTAACATCACAGGAAGTTAATTTTTTTATGATTCCCAACGTAGGATAGATAATAAGATGTGATAGCCCATGATACTTATAGAAAATGAAGTACTGTACAGTGCATGAGGACCAATTTAAATATTATCAATGAACTCTCTTCAAAAAACAGAACCTTGTTTAATGAAAATAATAGCACAAAATACATTGCTGCTCGAAACAAATGTATAATACAGTACTATACTATATGCAACTACATGACTATATTAGTTATTTGTTGGCTGGTATTGAGAGTGAATGACACTAGGTGTTTAACCCCTGCACTGTGCACCTGTTTTTGGCAAAAACGTTTTAGTGCAATTTTTAAGGACATATTTTTGGTGTTTTTATAAATGTTAAGGTAAAGTTAATGTCAAAATGTTTCCAAGCTCAACTATTTTCATTTCAAAACACAAAGTGATGAAAACTTTAAATATAACCTAATTAAAAAAAATAGTACAACTCTCAGGATAAGAGATTTCTTATTATATTGAGATTATATTATATTATAAGAGATTAAGTACAAGAGATTTCTCGGTTGGCACAGCACAGTGGTTAATGCCAAGCTTTGTTGGCTAGCCTTATAAACAGATGTGATCTAATTATCAGTTTAAATCTTTCAGATTGTACAGCAGTCATGGCTGGCGAGTTAGTAAGTGTGGAACAGTGCCTGGACAGCCACATTCCTGAGCAGGAGCTGAAAGAGGTCAAGAGGATTCTGTATGGATGCGAACACCCGTAAGACAGAGAAATTAAGCATGTTTTGGTTTGAAATGTTTTGTTATACTATTCAAGGAATAGGAAGCTTTTTTTTTATTTTTTCTTACTAGACATGACTTTTTCAGTGAAAGCTCACTATAAAATAATGTAGAAAGGGATCGTATTATATAGAGATAAATAAGTAAAATTATTTTTACTAAATCTGGATTGAATTTTTTTTTAATATTCACTTGAACATTACACAAACGTTCAGCATTTTATCAAAGTCTTCACTGCATAAACATTTAACTGGTATTTTTCTTTAATTCAGTAATTTGTAATAAATGCTTACAATGTGTATTTATTACATTTTTGTAAAGCCACTAGCACACGTAGCATTTTGGGCAGGTCCTTAATCCTAATTTTCCCCAGAATTAGACTCGCCAAATCGTTTAACAACCAGTTACTCATTCACTGTTGGGTGAACAAGCGTACAGTTAAGGGTTGGCACCCAGTCAATCCTCCCCGGCCAGGATACAAACCCAGGCCAAAGTGCTGGCAAAGCACCGGGCGAGTGCTGTACCATTGCACCATGGGGATGGTTTATTATTTTGGAAAGAAATTTGAGTGCAGTACCACTTCAGATTACAGTATTGATTTACTGAAAAATCAATGATCATTGAGTTAGAAAATGCCCTTTGAAGACGTATTAAGTTGCAGAGGCCACATACTTTTCTACAAGGCACCATTGTGTGTGAAGACAGGTGGCATAAATATAGGAAAAGGCGATTCAGAAAATTTTGAAGCGTTTAACAAAGGGTATAATAGATGATTTTTCATCTGTAGAAATAAGTAATAAAGTATAAGCTGTATAATTCTTGGTTAACAGTTAATATACAACTCGTATACCTGAAAAAGTACAAGATGGGTGGACTAATATGTATTTGGAAATTTCAGCCCCCTTACAATCCCAGAGAATGCCGACAAATTATCACAGAAGCACAACTTTGAAATTAAAGGCTACCGGATCTCTGCTGCTCCAGAAGAGCTGACACAACCCAGGTAAGCATGATTTTGATTTAACTTCTGTGGGAATATCTTTAGTTGAGGGGGGCCTTGGTCGCACAGTTGGGCTCGTTCTCACCTCAGATGGGAATCTCGGGCACTACAAAAAATGGTTTGGCATGTTTCCTATCGCCTAATGCCTCTGCTCACCTTGCAGCAAATAGGTACCCAGGAGACAGTCAGCTTGTTGTGGGGTTGTATCCTGGGGAGGGTTAGCTGTTCAACTTTAGTGGGGCCTAAATATATACAAGCCCATAGTACAAACAGTATACCTTAGCCTATGTATATGTATACACAGGCTGCCTGTTCTGAACAAAATTAATTATTTATCCATTGTACAAGTTTGTATCCTGGTTGTATCTGGTTGTATCCAGTTGTATCCTGGGAGGGTTAGCTGTTCAACTTAGTGGGGCCTAAATATATACAAGCCCATAGTACAAACAGTATACCTTAGCCTATGTATATGTATACACAGGCTGCCTGTTCTGAACAAAATTAATTATTATCCATTGTACAAGTTTGAGCATCCTTGAATCTACTGCAGTTATTAACTGGGAGAAGCACTAAACTGAACACATATGAGTTAAGTATGGTAACAAAAATTTAATGCAAGAAGCACAGTAGAGCCTCAAAGAAAGTAATGGAGCAGTATAAGGAGTGGCTAGTTTAATATAAATATAGAAGTACTGTACACCAAGGTTGAATCTGGATGGGGTTCTGGGAGCTCTTCTTCTCCCCAAGCCTGGCCTCAGAGCCAGTGACTTGCGGGAAATATGAGGTAAGGTTATCATGTCCAAAATGTGAGGTAAAGTTTTTGTGAGGTTCTGATGTTCATACGATTGTTGAATATGTGTGTGTATGTAGTCCACTATACTGTGTAGTGTGGAAGATTTGAATGTGTTTAAAGTCTTTTTGGATATCTATTTAACTATTTATTTTTTCTAGGCTAAAGTATCCCCACCCTGTGGAAATAAGGAGTGTGAATGTAGAGGTGATGGCATGTTTGAATATGTAAGTTATTCAACTTTTACTAAATTAAACTTTGTATGATTTGTAGAATAAATTGTATTGCTGTATAGGTGTATATTATACAGTAATTCATTATGCTAAGGTTTCTACCAGCACTACAATTAAAACTTAGTTCTTCTGATTGTTTCGTAACTTCCTCTTTTCTAGAATTGTACGTGTAGGTGTGATTCAGAATTCCATAGTTGCTGAGACGTCGGCTCCCGTTTCTGCTCAGCGTGCTGCTCTCCATCAGAAAATTACTCGCATGACTGAAGCTGCAGCACACTGTGGAGTTAATGTTCTATGTTATCAGGAAGCTTGGAGTGAGTCTGTGTATAACATTTTTATGAAAAAGATGTATTAATTGTCTTAAGACTTAAACTAGTATGGTACAGACATTTCTCCAAACTGCATATGAGCAATGTTTCTGAAAAATCTTGTGTCTTGTGATGTTACCATTACATTTCAGAAACCTCCAAAAGTCAAATTTTTCTCCATGTCTGTGAAAATTAAAACCTTTTTTTAATGTTCTGTATATTAAATACATAGTATTATATACTGTTTTAACTTAAACTCCAGTTATAGCGATTCCCTGCCTACAGGGATTAATGGATGACGTCTTGGTGGTTGTGGTGGTTGTTACTCACTAACCAACTTTCTCACCCAAAGATTCTTCTGGTTAATGCCTAAAAAGATGATGGGGACTGTCTGGACAGTTTGATGTGCCAGCTTCTGTTTGAATTGCTTAGCTTAATTTGCTTGAGGAACTTAGACATGTTGTTTAGGGTCATCTTTGCTTGAACTGAGTTTCTGGTGTTAGCTTGCAAATACTGTATTCAAATTGACCCTTCGCATAATATTAAAGTACAGTATATGCAGATGCAAATTCATACAGGATGAGTGCCAATTGTACTGTTTCATCAATATAAATCAAAGGTGCAAGGTATGGAAGATATCAGTATTAGCAATTAATTTGCTTTTGATACAAATAATTTCTTTTTCTAGCTATGCCGTTTGCTTTCTGCACACGAGAGAAGCAGCCTTGGTGTGAATTTGCAGAGTGTGCCGAGTCAGGACCAACTACTCAGCTCTGTCAGGAGGTACACCTTTATTTTTGTGCTCTTTGTAATCATTACATTTATTTATATGCTCAACATATTCTAACATAATTTAATATATAATTGGACATGAAGTTTTCGCATCAGTACTCATTGGCGTTTCTTTCACCCAGCTTGCTCGAAAATACAACATGGTGATTGTGTCTCCAATTCTTGAGAGAGATCACATTCATGGTGACACGCTGTGGAATACTGCAGTGGTCATTAGCAACACAGGATATTATTTGGGAAAGTCCCGTAAAAACCACATCCCGAGGGTGGGAGACTTCAATGAATCGACCTACTACTTGGAGGGGGATACAGGCCATGTAGTCTTTCAGGTTAGTCTTCCATATGTTAAAATATAACTTGACCAAATTATCACAGGGTAAGTGGAAGTAGAGAGAATTAAGATGCAAAATACAGTATTAAAGCTTATGTATGTATGGAACATAAATTTGAAAGAAAAATGTTAGTTCTTCCACTGGAAGTCTTTGTATTTTTTTTTCTTGTATGTTTTCTTCCTCATTTCTGGATAGAAACAAGTACTGTAGTATCACTGATATGGCCTCCATGTCAGCAATGTTAAATTCTCCAGTATGGTATGTTTCAAATGTACAGTACTTTCAAAAGATAGTTGAAATGCATGGGTAAAGATTTTATATGAAGGCCACCCTTTCAAAGAAGGGAAGTTGCCATAGACCATATGGCATCTCATGCAGATAGAATATTGTACGTAAAAAAAAAAGTTGCCTGATGGTAAAATGGTGTATCGGTAAACAAGTCATTGGTATATCATCATAGGTTTATAACGTCATGTAATTGTAAATACATAATATATTCCAAAATTATTCTGCATTTTAGAATAGGGGGAAAATGTAACACATGATTGCCTTTAAGAGAATAAAGCCTCAAACGATAATGACCATATTCTTATTTAAGTACAGTATATATTTTCCCTCTTATTCTAGACACAGTTTGGCCGCATCGCTGTCAACATCTGTTACGGCCGCCATCACCCTCAGAACTGGATGATGTATGGTATAAATGGAGCAGAAATAGTGTTCAATCCATCTGCCACTGTCGGAGGACTCAGGTTATTTGCAAGTTATCTGCATGTTTGTCTTATTTGTCCACCTTCGTTTTTTCCAATTAGACCAGTCGAGGAAAATTGAATACCTAGACTCGTCCTCTACAAAAGTAGTTAGCCTGATTGAGCTATCCCATTTAGTTGCTCCTTAAGCCAGGATCACCTATGGGTTGCATCAACAGTAGACAGGATAGGCAGACATTGTGCACCATTTTGACTGGACACCTTTAAAACTGTCAGATCATATTGTAAGGATAACACTGGAAAGTTGTCAGAATGACCTCAAGAACTGAGGTCATTCAACTGCACTATAGTATCTTCCAATCACTATTTGGCATCAAAGAGAGAACTGCCAGGAGTGCTTATGCCAGTTGCTAGATGAAGCACCCACACCACTAACCCCAGCTGCTACCAGCACCATACATTTCACTTGACTATTCTCACATGCACTTGAAGCTGGAAGACACCAATATGGTTAAGTGGCATGTTCTAACTTTAGAAATTTGTGTATAGCTGTGCAGTGGACTCGTGCTTTCATTGGATGCTTGTATGCAGCCATTACATGTCTACTCTAATGAACCAGATTACCATTGTTATCTTCTGTTCTGGATCACTTAATGCCTTAGTAATGGATATTCTCTTCCTGGGATGTAAGCATTTTTGCTGGACACCCATATTTTGGGTGCATTCATCTGCCATGTCACCTTGAATATATGTGATTACATGCTATGTCCAACCACTCGGGCTCGACAGTAGAGCGACGGTCTCGCTTCATGCAGGTCGGCATTCAGTCTCCAACTGTCCAAGTGGTTGGGCACGATTCCTTCCCCCCATCCCATCCGAAACCTTATCCTGATACCTTCCAAGTGCTATGTAGTTGTAATGGCTTGGCACTTTCCCCTGGTAGTTCCCTCCATTGTTTACCCCAGTTCATGCCTAGCTTTATTATTTGTTCCACTATTGAAAAATTGTTTAATCAGATTACCTATTTAAGCATCAGATTACCTATTTAAGCCTTCAAGTACATAGGCTAGGGTACACCTAGAACACGTAATTATCTAAGTGTAGCTACAGGATGAGAGCTATGCTCGTGGTGTTCCATCTTCCCAGTTGACATGTTCTGTCAACCAGGTCTCTTTGCACTGCAGGTTCAGAGTAGAGATCCTAGAATTTAGTGAACCTGGTATTTGTTTTTCTGTGTTGATAGTCTTAGTGATTTTACTATTCATTATTAGTGATTTTTTTCCCTTGTGTCATCCCTGTGGCCTTCGGCACTTTTCCTGCTAGGAGCAAGGTTGGTCTTGCCCACAGGTTTGAACCATCTGCTAAGTATGGGTAACAATTGCTAGCGCCCCAGTTTCATAAGTCTGCATATGATGCTGTTGACAAGCTAAGGGCTTATGCACTGCAATATCAGTGCCAAAAGTACCATTTCTCACCTAATGTGGGTACTGTACCTCCAATTGCAAAATGCAGGGCAAATTTTTACAGTGTCTTCATGTCAAAATTTCTTGTAACCTGAAGTTAATCTATCGCTGAAGAATACTACATCGATATTATATTAAATTTAAAAAATGATTCTTAATACAAGCTTTATTGCTTAATAAATTTCCATTAAAATCATTGTCTATAGCATTGTCTTTACTGAGCTGGATATGCAATTGTTTGGAGCCAAGGTTAGGAGCACAATTTTCATTCCATATTTGTATTAAGTGCATGGTTCAATGTTCTGTCTCAAATGGACTCAAAGGGAGATCTGTCTCCTCAAGTCAGGATGTTATTGCCAATCCTGTTCAAGCTTCTGATAATCATGGACCAGCAGTAAGTTTTGTATTGAGTATTGTCAGATAAATAGCATAACATATTTAGCCTATTACTTACATTGCATAGAGAAAACGGTGCACGAGTCTTGCTAGTCAATGCTACATGACACTGAGGTATTTCAATAAGTTGATAAATATAACATTTTGAAACTCTTTAAGAAAGTCATGTTATAACTACGAAGATAACCAGTTGCTAATGTACATTTTGAATTTAACAGTGAGCCATTATGGGGTATTGAAGCGAGGAATGCTGCAATTGCAAATAATTACTTCACGTGTGCCATTAATCGTGTTGGTACAGAAACATTTCCTAACGAGTTCACCTCAGCCGATGGAAAACCCGCACACAAAGACTTTGGTCACTTCTATGGGTCATCGTATGTAGCAGCACCTGATGGCTCTCGAACCCCAGTGAGTAATTTGTGTTCATGGCAGCTTAACTGCACAAAAGTGGCCCAACTGCATAAATAAATTAGTAGAAATGCTTTATTACACTTTAGAGAAGTAGAATGTCAATACAAAAATCCCCAATTCATTTTGTGACCATAAGTGTCTCCTGAAATTATTTAGCCATATTTAACCTTGGATTTCAGATATTTTTGGTGATCATACATGGTACAATATATTCAATAGAATATATGATGCTTTTATCATAAGCATCAGGATAGCATCATTGTAAATGTATGCAAACTATCAAAAATGTTAATGAAATTTTAACTAGCACAATAACACTCTTTTTGTAACTTATGAATATTAATATTTAGTGTTTTAAATCACTA
>WNGS01166226.1:3046379-3059655 GCA_020271785.1 Procambarus virginalis | reverse complement strand
ACTGTACTGTAAATATCATTTACAGTCAATTATAAGTTTGTAAATTACATTTTGTTAAGTCTGTTATTAAGACTGTCATTATTTTAAATATTATTGTTAGGTGGTAGAGCATAGCAGTATCCCTGTCCGGATCATCAGTGTAGGTTGGTGCGATCTCCCAGCACTCTATACATATCTATACATATCTATACATATCTATACATACTACTGTATGAGTGTAAGGAGACCTTTCCTTCGTTTCTCCTACTTTGTGTCAGTGGAAAGAAACAGGTTTTTGGCACTCGTCCTGTGTAGTGTGAGTGCAAGTTCACAAAACACACACACATACACTCACACCACACACACTAACATACCCCACACACACACACACACACACCACACACACACACACACACACACACACACACACACACACACACACACACACATAGTTTCAAATGTAATATGATGCCCAGTGAGGCTCAGGAATCTGTACACCAGTTGATTGACAGTGAAGGCGGACCAAACGAGCCCAGATCTCAACCCCGTGCAAGCACAACTAGGTGAGTAAACACACGCACACACACAGGGGGCCTCGCGGCTGAGTGGGTAGCGCTCGAAGATCGTAGTCCATAAGACCCAGGTTCGATTCCCGGCGGAGGCGAAAACAAACTGACGGGTTACTTTTCACCTGATGCAACCTGTTTACCTAGCAGTAAACAGGTACCTGTGAGTTAGACAGCTGTTAATGGCTGCTTCATGAGGATGTGCGTGTGTGTTAGAAATATATGTAGCAGACATAATAGAGAAAAATTACGTTGGTTAGCAAGGCGGGGCCAAGAGCTCGAGTCTGCAGACACGAATAGTAAATACACACAGAGCAGCTGGCGGCCAAGTCTACCATTAACATTGGTGGCGCCTTGTGGCTCCGTCTTGCCCAACCGTTCTCTTATATTTTTACCATTATTATTATCTATATTATTATTATTATTATTACTTTATTATTATTATTATTATCATTATTATTATTATCTTAATATTAGCCTTATTGGTATTATTAATATTACAAAAACAATTACTTATTTGCAGTTACAAATAAATATATTTTTATAATTATGATATAAGTTTTAATGTGGTATGATTCACATAATAATAATAATAATTAGTATTATGTATTTTTAATTATTATAATCACTACTGAGCAAAAATATATTTAAAAAATATCATCAGGATAAAAAAAAACAAAAGTGTCCTTAAATCTCTGAGAAACCATATTTAATTAATCATAATTTTAACCACAATCGACCACAACGTCAAAATTCAAGTGTTTTTTGTGAATTTAAATGCACCACAATATTAATACCAGTATATTAATATATAGGAATATTTATAGATATATATATATATTATATTATATATATATATATATATATATATATATATAATATATATATATATATTATATATATATATATATGTCGTACCTAGCAGCCAGAACGCACTTCTCAGCCTACTATGCAAGGCCCATTGGCCTAATAAGCCAAGTTTTCATGAATTAACTGTTTATCGACTACCTAACCTACCTAACCTAACCTAACCTAACTTTTTCGGCAACCTAACCTACCTAACCTATAAAGATAGGTTAGGTTAGGTTAGGTAGGATTGGTTAGGTTCGGTCATATATCTACGTTAATTTTAACTCCATTAAAAAAAAATTTACCTCGTACATAATGAAATGGGTAGCTTTATCATTTCATAAGAAAAAAATTAGAGAACATATATTAATTCAGAAAACTTGGCTTATTAGGCAAATCGGGCCTTGCATAGTAGGCCAAAAAGTGAGTTCTGGCTATAGGTACGACATATATATATATATAATTATATATATATATATATATATATATATTATATATATAATATGCGGAAAATCCACAGAGAAAAATGAAAGGAGGTAATTATTATTATCTCTGTGGATTTTCCGCATAAAATGATCAGTGTTTTGTGATCGTCAATTGCATATATATATATATATATATATATATATATGCAATTGACGATCACTAAACACTGATCATTTGTATGCGGAAAAACCACAAAGAATTGGAGAAAGGGGGGTGAACGTTTCGGCTTCTCAAGGCCTTTGTCAACACCAGAATGAGTCTGGTGTTGACAAAGGCCTTGAGAAGCCGAAACGTTCACCCCCCTTTCTCCAATTCTTTGTGGTTTTTCCGCATATATATATAATATATATTATATATATATATATATATATATATATATATATATATATTATATATATATATATATATATATATGTCGTACCTAGTAGCCAGAACGCACTTCTCAGCCTACTAAGCAAGGCCCGATTTGCCTAATAAGCCAAGTTTTCATGAATTAATTGTTTTTTCGACTACCTAACCTACCTACCTTCCTAACCTAACTTTTTCGGCTACCTAACCTACCCTAACCTATAAAGATAGGTTAGTTAGGTTAGGCAGGGTTGGTTAGGTTCGGTCATATTACATGTTACATTACATGTGTTACATTACATATGCCATGATTAGATGAAACTGTTACTACAATGTCTAGTCGATTACTTGATTGGTTACCTGATAGGTTATCTCACGGATTATGGATCAATACGTAATCTCAAATAATATCGGATACGTTATCTAACAATGGATTATCATTAGGTTATCTTGTGTTGTTTGCTCTGGGAGGGTCGTACCAGGTCCTGTTCTGTTTCATGAACTATAAACTAATTTTGTCCTTCACTTTCAACATGTTGCCCTCAGTTTACCATGTAGTGAGAGAGAGAGAGAGAGAGAGAGAGAGAGAGAGAGAGAGAGAGAGAGAGAGAGAGAGAGAGAGAGAGATTGGAATTACATGTTCCTTCACCATTAAATGTCATTATTATTGACTGCCAATTGCTAAATTATTTGTTATTCTATCATAGATGTCTTGCATGCACATGGAAAATGTAAATTTTCTGTGTAAGGTGAATTTTCCCCCTCACCCTAGACATTAGGGAGAGGTTTCCCCTCACCCTAGACATTGAAGAGAAGTTTCATCGTGTTCTTGACACTGAGAAGATTTTTCTCATCCCTTTTAAAGTCCTTTTAAAGTCCTTTTTTTATTCTCTTCCAGATAGTATCCATATTTAAAATCATTTTAGATGAATTTATATATTTTGTGCGGAACTTTTCGGAGAGTGAGAATGGTAGACAGACTAGCAAAATTGATTGACAGACTGACGAAATTGACACATAGACTGACGAAACTGAGTGACAGGCGTAACTGACATACAGGAAGACATACCGAGGTAAAACAGACATAGCAGAAAAGAATTAGACAGGAAGACAGACAGAGAAAAGAGACAGAGGTAGAATTACCATCTACTCAAGATAATATTTCCATCGGTTCTAATTAAGACAAAATGCGGTAAAAGTCCTTTTCTTTGTCTCAAAATTCTGAATTGCCGGTGCGGTTGGTGCCGTGAACGAGCACGGGATGCAAATTAGCCTACGTGTTGAGGGCTTAGAAGCTAGTCTCGTTGCCTATCTTGCTACTGTCTTCCTCCTCATTAGCGCCTTTCTTGGGAGAGTATTAAGAAATTCCACCGTGGATGGAGCGTGTAGCGCAGTAGTCTGCGTCCTTAACTCTCAAATCGAGGATCCCCTTGTTCGGTCTTTTCCACATATCCTTCCAAGGAGTATGGATACCCCCCTACAGGTTAAAGAACCCTTAGTCTAGGTTCTCCTAGCTCCTAGGAGAACCTACGGGAACCATAAGTTTCCCCCTAGGAGAACCTAGAGGAAGGACCAACCGGAACCAACGACTTTTGCTCTGTATTGCCTCCCAAAATTGTTTATTTTTTTGCGATAATTTACCTGACGGAAAACTGAAGGCATTTTCAAGTTGTTCTTCTTTTTCAGCTGTGTTTTGATGTATTGTGACGGCTCTATATATAGGCTCCGGGCGGGTGTTGCCGTGGGTAAGTGTTTTCATGAGTTTTTCTATAGGTTAAGTGTTTTCAGGGTTAAGTATTTCGATCGTATTCAGTCTTTATTGTATTTCTTTCTTATTCCTTTTGCCCTTCCGCCCTCCCTTCCTTCCTTCCTTCCTTCCTTCCTTCCTTCCTTCCTTCCTTCCTTCCTTCCTTCCTTCCTTCCTTCCTTCCTTCCTTCCTTCCTTCCTTGTACCTCTGCAGGAGACGCCGTGAGAGCCACCTCTCCCCCCCCCCTCAAGTCTTCGAGACAGCGTGATAAATGTCTTAAATTTCGTAAATAGAGAGAAATAAGGGAGACAAACATAGGTTCATATCCATTTTAAGGGTGCTTTAATTGAGAAATTTATTAAGTCTAATGATTTATAGGTGCCCCCCGGAGTCGGGCAGGGAGTCGGGTAGGAGGCAGGTATGGAGACAGGTATGGAGGCAGGTATGGTGGCAGGTATGGAGGCATCGCCCATATTGCAAATCTCTTCACCTGAATCTCCTCCCCCCCCTTCCTTCTCCCTCTTCCTTCTCCCCTTCCTTCTCCCCTTCCTTCTCCTCACTCCCCACTCCCCCCCCCGTATGCGAGTGGCCAACAAGTGGATTTGCACTGAAAGAAGGAGTTGTAGAAGCCACCTCCATACACATCTTGAAGGTCAGATTCGATTAGCGGAATGTCAGCGTCAGAATAATAGAACTAGTGACACTTACCCGTCGTCACTGATAGATAAGTATAGATAGGTACTGATAGGTGGTTACCCCCCCCCCTTACCACCACCACCACCACCACCACCAATACCACTATAACCACTACCATTAACACAAACACCTGCCGTGACACACCTGGGGTGTGGTCACATCTGGCGAGCTTCTCAGGCAGCCTCTCATCTCAGTGTCACTTGTCTCCTCTCTTCCTCGGCATCTTATTGTGGGACATGATGCTCACTTGTTCTTGCTTCTCCTCCTCCTCCTCCTTCTTCTTCTCACACTCCTCCTGCTCCTCCTCTTTCAAGTGCTAGATAGTCGTAATGGTTTAGTGCTGTCCCTGATAATTCCTTTCCCTCCTCCTCTTCCTCCTCCTACTCCTTCTCCTCCTCCTCCTCCTTCTCCTCCTCCTCCTTCTCCTCCCTTTATTCATTTCCACTGGTTCTTCAATATCCTCCAGTGACAGCTCTCGGTAAGGCTCGCGTATAAGATGTCGCTATTCTCGTTTATGCAATTGAATCTCATCTGGATGAAATGGAATGAGAACGAGAGAGAGAGAGAGAGAGAGAAAGAGATAGAGAGAGAGAGGAGAGAGAGAGAGAGGAGAGAGAGAGAGAGAGAGAGAGAGAGAGAGAGAGAGAGAGAGAGAGAGAGAGCGTGAACCCTAAGCCATAAATGGAGACAGAAAAAGTCCCTAATCTCAAAAACAATGAATAAAATATTGCGAGACAGCAACTTGGACCGCATTATTAGTTTCATGATTCACTCTACAGTCGGGCTGATATTGTCCCGGTCAGCAGTACCTGTCACAGTATTGTCCACAGGACGCCTTAACCACCGTCATAAATCCTTTCTTATCCACGTCAACACGTTTAGACGTCACCAATGACCATTTAGAATCCACGACGACCATGGATATTTAGAATTTTGCGTCGTGGATATTGTGAATCCATGCTTTATTTTTCCTCCCCTTGTGGGGTTGGGATTTGGGGAAATATTTAGTTTTATTTAGGAATCTATTTAGAACATTTTAGAAATGTGGAAATATTTCATGGATCATTTCACCGTTTTCTATGGCGTCTTTAGTATCGCCTTTATGCTGATGGGGGTCACTGGGGTCTTGTGGGGGTCACCGGGGTCTTGTGGGGGTCACTGGGGTCTTGTGGAGGTCACTGGGGTCTTGTGGAGGTCACTGGGGTCTTGTGGAGGTCACTGGGGTCTTGTGGAGGTCACTGGGGTCTTGTGGAGGTCACTGGGGTCTTGTGAGGGGTCACTGGGGTCTTGTGGGGGTCGCTGGAGGTCTTGTGGGGGTCACTGGGGTCTTGTGGGGGTCGCTGGAGGTCTTGTGGGGACTACTGGGGTCTTGTGGGGGTCGCTGGAGGTCTTGTGGGGGCCACTGGGGTCTTTTGGGGGTCACAAGAACCCAAAACACACACACACACACACACACACACACACACACACACACCCACACACACACACACACACACACACACACACACACACACACACACACACACACACACACACACACAGCATCGTTACCCACCACCGTCTGTCTCACCTACCGCCGTGCCTTTAATAGGAGAGCTCACCTTGTCTGCAATGTTGACTCAAGACTTCCGTCCATGTTGACACTGTGCTCCGTCCCTGGCTGCAACAGCACCATGCAACGCCCTGCAACGCTCTCCAATGTATTTATGGGGTTTGCAAAGTGACCCTTAATACCTGTTTCCCAGTCCGCTTGTCTCTTTATTTAAGTGCTTTGTATACTATATAAATATAAATGATTTAGCTCTCGAGATTAGATGTTTTGCGGTTAAATTTGAACTGTTTGGGTTTAAATGGTTCGGATATTTGAACTGTTGGGGTTTAAAATGTTCGGATATTTGAACTGTTTGGGTTTAAAAGGTTCGGATATTTGAACTGTTGGGGTTTAAAAGGTTCGGATATTTGAACTGTTGGGGTTTAAAATGTTCGGATATTTGACCTGTTGGGGTTTAAAATGTTCGGATATTTGAACTGTTGGGGGGTTTAAAATGTTCTGATATTTGACCTGTTTGGGTTTAAAATGTTCGGATATTTGACCTGTTTGGGTTTAAAATGTTCTGATATTTGACCTGTTGGGGTTTAAAATGTTCGGATATTTGACCTGTTTGGGTTTAAAATGTTCGGATATTTGACCTGTTGGGGTTTAAAATGTTCGGATATTTGACCTGTTGGGGTTTAAAATGTTCGGATATTTGACCTGTTGGGGTTTAAAATGTTCGGATATTTGATCTGTTGGGGATGTTGATTGTTCGGAGCAAAGATTATTCATTGAGAATATTAGACATAGACGTTACGATATTAACAGAATTAGACCATACAAATTACTCTCTCGTTAACAGAGTCAGTTTTAAATCTAAATGTAATGAAATGCTAGTACCCAATTTGCTTCAGGTATGTAAATATAGATAACTTTTCTAACTTTGTGGGAAGTGGAGAAACCGGGATCCTCAGTTGGAGACTAAAATATTGTTGGTACTTCGGTAATATTTTGTTGCGGTTGCCAAGGATACAGAATACATCACTCAACTGAACTGTAGTTGTCAGTTACTTGTAGTTGCCATGGATACAGAATACATTACTCAACTGTAGTTGTTTCCAGGCAAATTCCACACTCAACTGTAGTAGTCAAGAATACAATACACTTCACTCAATATAAATGCCATGGACACAGAAAAACAGGTGTGGGAACAGTCTCTGGAGATATGGGTTAACACGACTAGACCTAAGCATGGATGTTGACCAGACCACACACTAGAACGTGAAGGACGACGACGTTTCGGTCCGTCCTGGACCATTCTCAAGTCGGACCATTCTCAAGTCGAATGGTCCAGGACGGACCGAAACGTCGTCGTCCCTTCACCTTCTAGTGTGTGGTCTGGTCAACATACTTTAGCCACGTTATTGTGACTCATCGCCTGCCTAAGCATGGATACACGACCCCCCTCGAGATAAGGGTTTACATAATCAAAGATAAGCATGGGTAGACGACCCCCTAGAGATTTATGGTTTATAGTTTACATAAACATGGGAAGACGACCTCCTTGAGATATTGATCTAAAACCAATATCTTCAAAAAACCAGCATGGCTCCACGAGCGATAAATTCTGTCTCACAAGCCTAATACAACTCTATAACACGACAGGATAAATCCGACTGAAAGGAGAAGATTAGTCAGATAGGATTTTTATTAGACTGAGAGCCTTTAACACGGCATAAGACTGTCGATAGCTGAGCGTCTTGTGTTGTGAATACCAATTTCAGATTACCCAAGAAATTGGGCCAAGTGAGGAATCTTGAGAACACGAGACCAGGGCACAAGCTACGAAAGGTATGAGTGACAAGGAACATGCTACAGTGAACAGGAAGTATTGAAGCATGTTGTTGTTTAAGATTTGCTACCTAGAACACAACGTTACAAGTAGCATGGGCTA
The DNA here is from genome assembly GCA_020271785.1 of Procambarus virginalis. Classification (NCBI taxonomy): domain Eukaryota; kingdom Metazoa; phylum Arthropoda; class Malacostraca; order Decapoda; family Cambaridae; genus Procambarus; species Procambarus virginalis. The sequence continues at coordinate 3,051,495 of WNGS01166226.1, read as the reverse complement.
TGGTGAGCCCGCAGTGGTCTTATATTGAAGCAGCGACGAGTACAGGGCAATAGTGAAAGAAACCCCAGCAGACAGGTATTTACTATTTGTTTCTGCAGAATCGACCTATTAGCCCTTGGATCCCGCTTTTTCTAATTAATCTATTTTCCTCTATCATGTCTACTACATATATTTCACACTGAGATGTAACTAGCGGCTGGCCCATAAGGGGAAGTACGAGACATATTCCTGATTAATTTCAATGATGGTCCGGAAGGACTAGATTCCTTCCTGTCAATGTCTGTTAATAGCACAACATTCATTTGCAAGGACATACACACGGGGCAAGATAATAATAAGCAATAGGGGAAATCTTGACAAACCGCAAACAGCATTTGACTTCAGGTGTGGACGGTCAGTACTCGCACTGAATTCTTCTGTTACTGAATGTCTCTCACTAATCGAGGCTTTGAATACTTCTCTGTCTCCTTCTGTCTCTCTCTCTCCTTCTCTTTCTCTCTCTGCGTCATTCCACATGTAATCACCATTCTTACAAGAGCGTCTGCACAGCGTTGTTTAGAACGCTTATATATTTTTTGGGTCCGTGATGTTATGTACTCTGAGAGAGCACATTATCCTCTTTATCTATTTTTTCAGAACACACAGCACCCTAAAGTCTATTTCCAGCTGCCAGGGACGCACCACTCTCCCTCTCGGTCCCTATTGCAGAGGTGGACGCCACTGTCCCTTCCTGTCCCCCTGGCACAGCAGCACACAGGTTCCCTCCGTCCTCCCCCCTGTCCATGGTACAGGAGGACACACCCCACAACTTCCTACACTATCCTCCTGACTCATTCTCCTGGCTGCCAGCCACACCGGCACCACCAACCGAAGCCTCCGCGTTCGAGGAGTTCCCCGCCGTCTCGATTATTTCTCTTGGTCGTGTGTGTGTGTGTGTGTGTGTGTGTGTGTGTGTGTGTGTGTGTGTGTGTGTGGGTGTGTGTGTGTGTGTGTGTGTGTGTGTGTGTGTACTCACCTAGTTGTACTCACCTAGTTGTGCTTGCGGGGGTTGAGCTTTGGCTCTTTGGTCCCGCCTCTCAACTGTCAATCAACTGGTGTACAGATTCCTGAGGAATCAGGAATCCTGAGGAAGCAACCTGTGTGTGTGTGTGTGTGTGTGTGTGTGTGTGTGTGTGGTGTGTGTGGTGTGTGTGTGTGTGTGTGTGTGTGTGTGTGTGTGTGTTTAATTACCTAAGTATAGTTACAGGTTGAGAGCTACGCTCGTGGTGTCCCGTCTTCCCAGTGTGTACTCACCTATTTGTACTCGCATGTTTGTGCTTGCAGGATCGAGCATTGACTCTTGGATCCCCGCCTTTCCAGCCATCGGTTGATTACGGCAAAGACTCCTGTCCCATTTCCCTATCATACCTAATTTTAAAAGTATGAATAGGGTTTGCTTCCACAACCTGTTCCCCAAGTGCATTTCATTTTTCCACTACTCTCACGCTAAAAGAAAACTTCCTAACATCTCTGTGACTCATCTGAGTTTCCAGTTTCCACCCATGTCCCCTCGTTCTGTTATTATTATGTGTGAACATTTCATGTATTTCCACTTTTTTTTTTTTTTTGTGTGTGTGTGTGTGTGTGTGTACTCACCTATTGTACTCACCTAATTGTGCTTGCGGGGGTGAGCTTTGGCTCTTTGGTCCCGCCTCTCAACTGTCAATCAACAGGTGTACAGATTCCTGAGCCTACTGGGCTCTATCATATCTACACTTGAAACTGTGTATGGAGTCAGCCTCCACCACATCACTGCCTAATGCATTCCATTTATTAACTACTCTGACACTGAAAAAATTCTTTCTAGCGTCTCTGTGGCTCATCTGGGTACTAAGTTCCACCTGTGTCCCCTGTTCGTGTCCCACCCGTGGTGAAGAGTTTGTCTTTGTCCGCCCTGTCAATTCCCCTGAGAATTTTGTAGGTGGTTATCATGTCTCCCCTTACTCTTCTGTTTTCCAGGGATGTGAGGTTCAGCTCCTTTAGCCTTTCCTCGTAGCTCAATCCTCTCAGTTCCGGGACGAGTCTGGTGGCATACCGCTGAATCTTCTCTAACTTTGTCTTGTGTTTAACTAGGTATGGACTCCAGGCTGGAGCTGCATACTCCAGGATTGGTCTTACATAAGTGGTATACAGGTTCTGAAAGATTCCTTACACAAATTCTAAAGGCAATGTGTGTGTGTGTGTGTGTGTGTGTGTGTTGTGTGTGTGTGTGTGTGTGTGTGTGGTGTTGTTGTGTGTGTGTACTCACCTAATTGTACTCACCTAATTGTGCTTGCGGGGGTTGAGCTTGGCTCTTTGGTCCCGCCTCTCAACTGTCAATCAACTGGTGTACAGATTCCTGAGCCTACTGGGCTCTATCATATCTACATTTGAAACTTTGTGTGTGTGTGTGTATGTGTGCGTTAAAGCAAGTAAATGCACTCACCTATTCTACTTGGGGGTTTAACTAAGGCTCAGTGGTCCAACCTTTCAAGTATCATTCAGCTGATGTACAAATTCCTAAGCCTACTGGGCTCTATCAAATCTACATTTGAAACTGTGTATGGAGTCAGCCGCCTCCACATCACTGCCTAATACATTCCATTTGTTAAATACTCTAACTCTAAAAAGAAAATTCTTTCTAATGTGTCTGTGGCTCATTTGGGTACTCGGTCTCCACCTATGTCTTCTTGTTCGAGTACCACCAGTGTTAAACTATCTTTATCTACTTACCTATTCCCCTAAGAATTTTGTATTTGGTAATTATGTCTCACTTAACTCTTCTGTCTCGCAGCGACGTGAGGTTCCATTTATGTAGCCCTTCTTCGTAACTCATACTTCGAAGTTCTGAAACTAATCTGGTGGCATACCTTTGAACCTTCTCCAATTTCGTCTCGTGCTTTACTAGGTGTGGACTCCTCGCTGGCACCCCTTACTCAAGGATTGGTCTGACATATTTAGTATACAAGGTTCTAAATGATGAATAAACGGTCTCTAAACCACTAATGACTGATGGATATACTCTGAAACACTTAGTGGCTGATGGGTATACTGTAAATCAGAGCCTATATATATTTTTCCATTTCCATCTGAGACAGTCGATCTCCCAAATCTCTCGTTGATCTTCCCAGAGACTGTGATCTGATCTCTCAGCCTCTTCCTACTGACGCATCAAAGCCTATGTTATTTTACCGCTCCCATGAAGCACTGATCCCCCAGACTGTTGGTGCTGAGGTTACTCACCCACTCTGATGACAGGAGGCAGGCCAATGGTCGGCGGTGGTAGCAACAGCAGAAGCAGCAGCAGAGACGGGAGCATCAGTGTGGGTACTGGATGCTGCATCTTGGGCCACCACCACCACCAACTTGATCTCGAGCAGGGAGATGAAAAGTAGGCGGTGGAGGAAGAGAAGGAGGAGGAGGAGGAAGATGATGAGGAGATGGTACAGGAAGAGGGAAAGGAAAAGGGTGGTCTCATCCTGGTTTTAAGAGCTCAGATCACTGCCTAAAGCTCAGAGCTCTCAGATCACTGGTTACTCTTCCTCGTGTACAAGGGGAGTAAGGGTTCACCATGGTGATTGACGTGATGCTTTGTGTCGGCAGCTACGTTAAATTTAGACTTAAACATGGCAATGAAAATTTTACTTTTAACTTAAGCTTAATTTTTTTTATAATAGGAGAAATATTTTGAACTTGGACTGGGAATGAAACTTTGAGCTTGGACTATAAATGAAGACAAGGTCTGGAGGTCTTGAACTTTGGAACATCAGCCGGGCATAATGAAATTCAGACTTGAACCACAGAGTAAGTGTTAAGAAGCAGAGGCTTTAGGCTTGGGCTCGGACTTTGACCTGGAAAAGGATAGAGCTTGGAGTGAGACTTCGACCAGTGTCTGGAAAGGAAATAAAACTTGGCTCGGAGTTGTTTGGACTAAATCTTGAGATACAAGCCGTACCAATGGCCCACATTCTTGGATAATCTCTCATAATACCTGAGAGAGAGATACACTAATACCACTCAGGTAGCCAAGCTTAGAAATCTGCGAAGTGTCCAGAGAGAGATCTATGAAATACGATCACAGGTGCCTGTGTGCGAGCTTATCCAGCACTGGCAAAGGTGCCGCCTATAGGTCATTGGCACTGTTAATGTGACTGGCACCTGTGGACTCCCCAGCCTGACATCTAGGGCCAAAGTCACACGATGTAAAATGTGCCAGTTCCTGCAAAGATGAATTCGAATCAGACGAGTATATAGAGGGCATTAACTATGTCTGAAGCAATGTTCTGTGGTGCCATATACGCTACACAAGACCTCCACGGTGCCAGACAGTAGGCCTGCTCTAGGTAGGCCTACTCGGACGAACACACATATCACAACTCTCATCGTCTAACGAGCTACTGGCAGTTATTTTCTGTCCATCAATTGACACCTTCAAACATTATCATAAATTTATTTTCAACATGACCATGATAAATAGTACAATTTAAATCATTAAATGCATTTGACAATAGTAGCGTTATTGATGTTAAATTCGGGTGTTTCTTTAAGTCATCAATTTCACATAACTAATATATTTATCTTTCATATGGGCCTGTATTAAAAAGCTTCGAATGACACGAACAAAAGTAATTTGCCCTAAATTCACCCACAGGATAATTATTGACTACGTCGTAATTAGGAAACTCATGATTAGCTAGTTAGTGTTTATGGAAGACTAAACATTTAATCAATTATACTCTAGTTGTTACTGATATATTTATCAAATCATTTGCGATTTCATAATTTTATTATGCATCGTTTGTAAATTCTCCTATCACACATTTAAATGTAATAAATCTCCTTTTTAGTGTATTAACTAATTGATTTTTATTCATTTATCTTGTATGGAGCAGTGTAATCATTTATTTATTTACGCGAAGGAATATTTGTTATACATTTATTGAGTGATCGTATTCATTTTGTTACGCTTCAGTTATTTTAATAATTATTGTTCACTTGTGAACTGTGCCTCTTCATCACAATTTCGTTTATCAGATAGTAATGATAATGATATTTAGGTTCCTTGCGCCTAATATATTGATGACGATATTATTCTGTT
>WNGS01166226.1:3030990-3046279 GCA_020271785.1 Procambarus virginalis | reverse complement strand
ATATTATTATAATTTGTATTTTTGCAAAAAAGGCATTTATTAAATTTTACTTTGAGATTCGGCAAGATAGAATTCATTTTTTTGTTCTGTCTATGTAGTTATCTGTCCAGCCATCTGGACTGGTAGGTACAGCGCTTCTTGCATGGTCGCGTTCGATTCCTAAATGTTGAAAGTGATTGAGCACCATTCCCTCACTTTTGTTCTCATAGCCTAGCTACTATCTATCTTTATATCCCTTCCAAGTGCTCTTTATTCATACTGCGTTTTTCCCTCATTAAAACCGTTTTTCCCCTTATGAGCATTTTTTCCTCAAAATGACCTTCAGCTGTAAATTTGTCAGTAGCAAAGCGGAGGATTGAACAACTTTAATGGATAGCTATTGTGTATCAGCCATTCACTGACAAGCTTTTTGAACTGTTGAAGTCAATAATGTTATGATCATCATCCTGATCCAAAGCTCCATATATGGCATATTTCGGGCGATAAGAGCTTGTAAATGTTCTGTTCGTGCAGAGGAGATCAGTGATGTGATATCTCATAAATCACCCATCCAATTGTAGAGGAGTTAAATCGGGAATTACGAATTCTGTGAATACGAAATCTGTAATCTGTATTCTGTTGGTACGTTTATACAATACGTACCAACCAGTCACATCTCTTCCGTGTTGGCAAGTTTTAATGTACGGTATTGAGGCAAGTGTATTAATAACCTTTTTTCTCATCAGTTGTGCAGCCTTGAGTTTATTTATATACAAATTGTGGATAGAAATTTCAAAATTATGGGCAAGTACTCCATTACATATATGATTTGCAACTTGTAGAGTGGCTACACATTGCTTTGCATGTAGGTATTGCGCTACTCTCCCTCGATAAGACAACGTTCTGGTGTATATTTATTATTTATTTTTATTTATATATATACAAGAAGGTACATTGGGATTGTGAGGATACATAGCATAGTAATTACATTTTTGTAAAGCAACTAGTACGCACAACGTTTCGGGCAGGCGTGGAAATATAGGAGTGGAAATTTATGAAAATTTGTCTTGTGAAAGGAAGATTTTCGTCACTATTCTATCCTAACAAAGTAATGGATAAATTGTATTTTAATGTCTTCGTGTCTACCAAAAAAGGACAATATATTCGATGCAATTAGTGGCATTTTTCTGGGTCAACAATATCTTGCCAACTTCGCCCGCACGATAAGATTCTTTAAAGGGTTTTATATACATGATATAAATTTTCTCTGTGGTCGCCAGGAGAAGGTAGTGTGGACTCATTTGTTCAACTTTGGTGGTAGCTTAAGGATACAATCGATGATGGTCTCCCACAGGAGCGGTACGACAACACTGCCCATGTGGTACACGTGGTACGACCACGGTACACCTGGGGTACATTCACCTCTATGATATATTGACCACTTGGAAGGCTGGCTACTGAAACCGTTTTAAATAAGGTGCCGAATATTCCTATTAACCTCAAGTTTCCTAAACCTACACTCAAATAATAGTAATAATATTAATAATAATAATACTTTACTTTGCTAGATACACAAAGGATCGTCTTAGTATTGTTAATTAGCAGGAACAGTAATTGAATATTTCATAAAGTTAACTAATTACACACAAAGACAAAACTCTTGTTCCTTAGTGGTTCTTTGATTGCAGAAACTAAATTGCTTATTGTCAAATATATAGCTTTTTCTAAGGTGGTATTTCCAGTCTCTCTATAAGAACGTCTTTCTTTTAAGATCTTCCCAACGACCGCGAGAAACAGTTTGCTGACCAAAAGGTTTCCTGCTGATGTCTTGAGTTTGGTTTTGTTGAGAATTACGTCCCAGGACTTGATTCATTAAGCCTTTACGCATCCACTTACGAACCCCGTACGGATGTCAATAATCATGGTGTGTTTATTTACATTTATTAAACAGTTTTTGAGCTTTAAAACGTTACAATACAAAGGTTATTATTGTTATATTTTCTGGGCAGGAAATATGGTTTTGTTTTGTTAGCGAATCTTTCAACTATTCTGTCTAACTTAATTTTCCCATTTCTCTTCCTTTCATTCTCACCCCTTCTAATCACTTTATTTTTGTCTTTCCTAGCTACCTTTCTCTCCCCCTTTCTCTTAACCACTGACTCTCTGGCTCTTTCCTATTGCCTGTTTTCTCTCTCTCACTCTCGTTCCTCATTCGCTCTTTGCCTTATCTGTCTGCAACTCTCTCTCTCTGTCTCTGTCTGTCTGTCTGTCTCTCTCTCTCTCCGAACATCTTCCATCTCTCGCTCTACCACCATACTTCACATTACCCCTCTTCCACGCATTCCTGCATGCCTCCACCCCTCTCCCTCTGTTTCCCACTCTGCATACATTCTCCATTCCTCCCTCTCTCTCTACCCCTCTCCCTCTCCAACCCTACATGCCACCATCACCTCTTCCACTTTCTCCCCTACATCACTTCCCTTCCCTCTCCCTCCCATCACTCCTCTCTCCCTACTGCATTACTCTTCCCCAAGAGAGATGCATTGCTTCGTGTTAATGCATATGCCTCAGACTTGCCGCGTCCTCTCCACAATGCGGCTGCCTTCGCCATTCACTTGCAGCTTAATGGAAGAATCAATTACGGAGAGAATTACTGCACCGCGTACGTTCTAGATTTGTACATTTCCCGTTCCTATACGAGAGGAAAAAAGGAGAATCAAATAACAATGAGAATTGGGAGGTGGTAAGTGGCAAATGAGGATACATGAGATTAAAGGTAAGTGGTAGAAATTGTGATTTAAAAAAAAAACGTGGCTTCAAGGGAAATCAAAAAGAAAAACCAGCTTAACCAACTGGCTGGTTTGGGTGTTATNGGACACACACACACACACGCAGGCAGCCGAGCGGACACACACACACACGCAGCAGCCGAATCGGACACCACACACACACACACACACACACGTAGGCAGCCGAGCGGACACACACACACACCACACGAAGCAGCCGAACGGACACACACACCACACACACACACGCAGGCAGCCGAGCGGACACACCACACACGCAGGCAGCCGAGCGGACACACACACACACACACACACGCAGGCAGCCGAGCGGACCACACCACACCACACACACGCAAGCAGCCGAGCGGACACACACACACACACACATGCAGCAGCCGAGCGGACACACACACACACACGCGCGTGGCATCCATTATTGCCGGCCGCTGGGAGTATTATCCCGCCATGCTCTCAGGCGCCTCATTCCACGACGGAACAAAACCCAGCGCAAAGATATTTCCTGAATGCCTTAGTTGTCGCAACATGGCGGCGAGTTCACTCTTTTCGTCTCCCGGCCTTGGCAGTTCTGCCTCCGTGTTGTTCTGCTCCAGACTGTTTAAAAACTCTTTCTGCAATCTTCTCTAGATTTCTTCCGTATTTCTTCACTTGAAAGAGTAGGTGCAAAAATGAACTCTCCACGTTCATTTTTATAGTTTTAATATCGCTAGTTCGTTTGAATCTGTCAATATTTCAAATTAGAGGTGAAATGTGTTCTAGTTAGTTTTGTACAAACGATTATTACCATGTAGGATGAGGTTGACTTACTACGTGTGGACTAGCTGTTGTAGGTTCCAGGGATCAACCTCCCCGCGCTCGGTCTCTGATCAGGCTTCCTGGTTGGTTTCTGGTCACCAAGTTGTTGGGTGCAGCTGCTTGCAGTCAGACGTATGAATAAGGTACCTTTAAGAGATGTTTATCAGCGAGGTTAAGTGTCGCAAAGGGCCATTTGATCTTTGGCAGTTTCCTTACGTCCTGTGTACCTATGGTGGCTGGGACAGAGTGAATGTGGGACTCTCGACCTTCCAGCGTTTTTTTCCGGTGCCGTTGGTTGAGTGGTTATAGTTCTTTGCTGCTAAATCGGGGCAGAGGTTCGAATCCTACAGGGGTCATTCGGAGTTCTGTGAGAAACTGGTGTTTTGGAGAGCCAGTCACGCTACATTCACACACACATGCACACGCACACACACACACACACACACACCACACACACACACACACACACACACACACACACACACACACACACACACACACACAAACACCCCACACACACACACACACTCCATACACAGTTTCAAATGTAGATATGATAGAGCCCAGTAAGCTCAGGAACCTGTATACCAGTTGATGACAGTTGAGAGGCGGGACTAAAGAGCCAGAGCTCACCCCCCGCAAGAACAATTAGGTAAGTACTCTAGGTAAGTAAGTACGCGCACGCACAACGAAACATATACAAATTAACAAATATAAATTTGTTTTCAAATTTTAGTCCATTCTAATTTGAGAATGTACAAAATATCTTTCATTTGTCTCTTTCTCCTGTTTGTTTGGGGTTCACTTTATGATTCTCCTCATTCATTCCTAGCTCCAAGAGCCGAGAATCTGAACCTCTGTCGAAGGTACGGAGAGAGAGAGAGAAGAGAGAGAGAGAGAGAGAGAGAGAGGAGAGAAGAGAGAGAGAGAGAGAGAGAGAGAGATAGAGAGAGAGAGAGATAGGCGGTAATTGGCTGTGTGTGTGTTCCCCTTTTGTTGGCCCTTGCTTTTCCCCCTTTCCTCCCTTCTCTGCTATATATTTGTTTATTGCCTGTGTGTCTTACCCTGGCTATCTCAGTGGAGAGAGAGAGGAGAGAGAGAGAGAGAGAGAGAGAGAGAGGAGAGAGAGAGAGATGAGAGAGAGAGAGAAAGACAGAGAGACAATGAGAGATATGCGAGGGACATATAACTAAGATGGAATCCATAGACACCAAACCTATCTTTGCATGAACACAAACCTAATTCAATAGGAACAAGACCAATCTTCACAGGAATACATCAGCAGGCTCACTGTAGCACGTATACATGTCTGCAACTGTTGCAGGCAGGGCAGCCCCCTAGCCTAGGAGGACTTCAAAATAATACATAGCATACATATGATCGACTGTTAAGTATGTATGAGGTCAACCATTGTGTACACATAGACCCACCATTGAGCATGCATAAAACCAACCCTTGAATATTCTAAAGACTAATTTTCCATAAATATGTAACGACACTTTTGCAGTCATAATGTTATAGAATATAAAAAGCTGCCTAACTAAATCTCTCACAAATTAATCCCAGAGAGACGATAACTGGGAATGATGTGGCAGTTAGGCTGCAGAATAAAGGTGGAAATATAATAGAAAACGATAAGGAGATATGAGGACAACTGAATTAAGACGACAAGGAGAATAAGCGAGGAACTAAATTCAAGGCTTTAAGACAAATTTGAAGTTGAACCAGGTCATTTTCTGGATGAAGGGTTAATGGCCCCCACCGAACGAGAGGCTGAATGATGCTAAACTGATAGCAGAGGGGTTTTAAACAAATCTTATCTTGAAGGTGTGTGGCGAGTTGGACCAGATCAACTCTCGCAACATTCTCTCGAAGAGGCAGACGATGCTCTCAATAAGACACGAGTGAAGATGTGTATTATTTACATTGAAATGTTTACATTGGGAGGCAGGAGAGCTGTCTAACACCTCAAAGACTGCAAAGGTAGTTCTCATGTACAATTAAGGAGATACAAAGGAATTTAGAATTTGAGACGACTATCAGTAACTTACGTAGCCTGTCAGATGCGGTGGAGGATATTTAGAAGGAAGCTAGAGGAACGTCATCAATCAGAATCAGTAACATCATCAATCATTAATCAGTAGCACTCAGAAACCGAGTCAAGAAAGACCTGTGTGTATTACTGATGTGAGACTAGCAATGGAATATGCAGCCGGGTCCCGGAAAGGCTGAGAGAATTTAACCTCACTATACAGGATAGAAGAAAAGAGATGAGATAACTACGACATATAACATTCTGAGAGAAAATAAATGGGTTGACGAAGAAGACGTGAGATAAACAGAAGCAGAAATAAAAGATCGATGAAAAATGAGAGAGAAAGAGACTTAGAGATACAGAAGTCAGAGAGATGTAAGGAAACACAGGATTATGAGTTTAATTATAAGGTAGTTAAGTAAGTTTATTATTTTTAAGTTTAAAGCAGGAGAGACAATGAACAGAGGGACTGGGAGGCAGTTCATTAGATGAACTGATGACTACAGCACATGAATAAAAGTTCATCCAGCCAGACATAAGCCACATGTCGCCTGATGGACCGAAGCTTTAGCGAGAGTTCAATCATCCAGATCCCGTCGACGAGTGTATTATTTCCCAATAAGCCCAATCAACAAAAGGGTGCTGATGTCTCGCTCTTGTGTGACGTCAAGCAGAGCCTTATTCCGCAAGACGTTGAGACATCACCACTACAGGATGCAGGATGCAGCAACTTCGGGGTTGAGGTATCAACCAGGTATCAACCAGGTGGTGTTTCTTGACGGCGACGATTGGGGGTCGTGTTTGTTCGGGCGGCTCATCAACAGACAAAGGGCCAGAGAGTTCATCACGTGTATGTTTCCTCTAGATGAGCGGTGATGGTACCAGGACTTGCCAGCGAGCGGTGATGGTACCAGGACCTGCCAGCGAGCGGTGATGGCACCAGGACTTGCCAGCGAGCGGTGATGGTACACTGGCCAGGTTTTAGATATCGGAAAAGCGCCAGGCCTCCGTCCGTCAGATGAGGGCTCAAATGTTCTGTGAATCTGTGAACACACACACACACACACACACACACACACACACACACACACACACACACACACACACACACACACACACACACACACACACACACACACACACACACACACACAGACACACGCACAGAAACATACACCAAACTCTGATTCGCTCGTTTACAAAATGGGGCATTAGTGTGTGTTTGACCGAAGCGTCGAGCAGATGCTGAAGTGTGTAAAAGCTGTATTAGGTGTTTGTTGGGTACGACTTTTGTTTGTTTAATACGATATCAGCCCGGCACTCAGGTTCTGAAAGAGTTATAGATTCCTGCCGCGGGCTGCGTACTAGAATGTTGGTCTCACGTAGGTACTACCCAGTGGCTTTGAAGGCCTCCTTATCCAAATTACTAATATGTACTTGAAACTTGTTCAAATTTAAGCATGGGGCTAAAGCTCATATTTGTGTGTGTACTCACCTATTTGTGCTTGCGGGGGTTGAGGTTTGGTTCTTTGGTTCCGCCTCTCAACCGTCAATCAACTGGTGTACAGATTCCTGAGCCTACCGGGCTCTATCATATCTACACTTGAAACTGTGTATGGAGTCAGCCTCCACCACATCTCTGCCTAATGCATTCCACCTGTTAACTACTATGACACTGAAAAAGTTCCTTCTAACGTCTCTGTGGCTCATGTGGGTACCCAGTTTCCACCTGTGTCCCCTTGATCGCGTACCACCAGTGTTGAATAGTTTATCCTTGTCTACCCGGTCGATTCCTCTGAGGATTTTGTAGGTTGTGATCATGTCTTCCCTTACTCTTCTGTCTTCCAGTGTCGTAAGGTGCATTTCCCGCAGCCTTTCCTCGTAACTCATGCCTCTTAGTTCTGGGACTAGTCTCGTGACATACCTTTGAACTTTTTCCAGCTTCGTCTTGTGCTTGACAAAGTACGGGCTCCATGCTGGGGCCGCATACTCCAGGATTGGTCTTACATATGTGGTGTACAAGATTCTGAATGATTCCTTACACAGGTTCCTGAACGCTGTTCTGATGTTAGCCAGCCTCGCATGTGTGTGTGTGTGTGTGTGTGTGTGTGTGTGTGTTTTGCGTGTGTATATGTTTATTGGTATATAGTGTTCTACACATGGAGGAGCCCATATATATAACATAGATACACCCCACACACACCAACCTCGTTCTTGTCATGCCTGAACGCGCTCTTAAAGGCAGAATCAAAAAGTATTTCAAAACATTTTGCAAAACCTGGCGATGCTTCCAGTTGGCCCAAATTGCACGACTCACGCCAGGTGGGTGCTTCAGCGTGACGGTGAGGAAGGAAGGAAGGAAAGAAGGAAGGAGAAGAAGGAGGAAGAGGAGAAAAAAACAGAGATTAAACTGTATGAATTTGACAAATGGATAAAAAATCCACTTGTAATATTTAAACCTCTGTTGTATAGTGCTATAAATAAGGGTAAACTGAGAGAGTGAGACGGCTATAAAGAGCATCACGAGTGAGAAGCTATCCCAAGATTAACAGCCAACATATCCCAGAAATTCTAGCTATCACATGTCAGGAATAACTGCCTACACATTCCAAAAATGACAGTCAACATATCCGAGGAATGACAGCCTTCAGATTCCAACAATGACAGCCAGCACATCTCAAAATAAACACCCAACACACTCTCCAGGAATAACAACCTATCTATCATAGAAATGTCAGTCTAACATCCCCCATGAATGACAGCTAAACATCCTTCGCAGCATCACTCTATTGCACTCAGATCTTCACAGCATCACTCTACTTGCTCTCAGATCTTCACAGCATCACCCTACTTGCTCCCAGACCTTCACAGCATCACTCTATTGCTCTCAGACCTTCACAGCATCACTCTATTGCTCTCATACCTTCACAGCATCACTCTACTTGCTCTCAGACCTTCACAGCATCACTCTACTTGCTCCCAGATCTTCACAGCACCACTCTACTTGCTCTCAGACCTTCACAGCATCACTCTACTTGCTCTCAGACCTTCACAGCATCACTCTACTTGCTCTCAGACCTTCACAGCATCACTCTACTTGCTCTCAGACCTTCACAGCATCACTCTACTTGCTCTCAGACCTTTACAGCATCACTCTATTGCTCCCAGACCTTCACAGCATCACTCTACTTGCTCTCAGACCTTCACAGCATCACTCTATTGCTCCCAGACCTTCACAGCATCACTCTACTTGCTTTCAGACCTTCACAGCATCACTCTATTGCTCCCAGACCTTCACAGCATCACTCTACTTGCTCTCAAACCTTCACAGCATCACTCTATTGCTCTCAGACCTTCACAGCATCACCCTATCACCCTACACACTCACACTCCCTCACTTTATCCATCTTTCTCGTTGCCAGCTCTCTGTGTGATCTCTTGTCTAGCCTTAAATCCACTCCCCATCACCCTACGTTCATCCATCATCTCTGAAAATCCCGCGAATCGTTTAATATTCCACTGACTCAGCCGTACAGTTGATCAATTACCTCAGCCCCTCTGCTCGCTGTAAATCTAAATTCAATCTATATTTTATCCCATGGAAGAGAGATAGAAAGGGCAATGAATGAACACCCTGGCCTGCCCTAATCACCATCTCTCGTGACTTAACTAGCTGGCTAAAGAGCTCTTCTCGTGTGTGTATTCATCTAGTTGTATTCACCTAGTTGTGCTTGCGGGGGTTGAGCTCTGCTCTTTCTGCCCGCCACTCAACTGTCAATCAATTAACTGTTACTAACTACTACTAACTATTCTTCCCCCCCTCCCACACACACACCAGGAATCAGCCCGTAACAGCTGTCTAACTCCCAGGTACCTATTTACTGCTAGGCAACAGGGGCATCAGGGTGAAAAAAACTGCCCATTTTTGTTTCCGCTTGTGCCGGGAATTGAACTCCGGACCATACGACTACGTATCCAGCATGCTGTCCACTCCGCCACCAGCGCCCTCTGTGTGTGTGTGTGTGGGTGTGGGAGTGTTTACAACACCAAGCGTCTGGTGTGCTCATTCATCCGATCCAGACGATTCATCATTTTGAATGGACCTAATATTAGTGCACTGATGGATAGAATGCTGTTATCTTCTCTCTCTCTCTCTCTCCTCTCTCTCTCTCTCTCTCTCTCTCTCTCTCTCTCTCTCTCTCGCTCTCTTCCTTCAATTATAATATAACATTTCTCCTCTGATTTTTTGCATAACAATACATAGAGAAATTCATAGAAATGATTTATTAAATGCACACACTTGAATTGACTCTCTTTTTTTTTTTTATTTGTTTAATTCTCCTTATCAACTTCTCTTGTTTTTGTTAAAATTATTATAGTCAGGTGTCCAACAAAGTAAGCAGGCTGCACTATCTATTTTTTTACGAGATTGTTGTCCATTGTACCATTTATAAATTTGCATACATTCATTTTCCCCGCAAAATGAGTTCGTATGCAACAGGGGAAAGGTTTTTTAAAGGACATTGCAATGGACAATCCCGAGCGTGAAGCACTGGAGGCTCTCCCTATCAAATTCGTTTTTATACAGAAATCATGAATATAATGTGATTTGATTTATTTTCCCAATAATGAAAATTGCATATTAAAATAGATACATGAAAAAAAAACCTTTCCCGAAAAAATATAATCTCGTCATCTATCATAGTTGTGACGATATGTCATATATATATATATATATATATATATATATATATATATATATTATATATATATATTATATATATATATATTATATATATATTATATACAAGTCGTACCTAGTAGCCAGAACTCACTTTTTGGCCTACTATGCAATGCCCGATTTGCCTAATAAGCCAAGTTTTTCTGAATTAATATATTTTCTCAATTTTTTTTCTTATGAAATGATAAAGCTACCCATTTCATTATGTATGAGGTCAATTTTTTTCATTGGAGTTAAAATAAACGTAGATATATGACCGAACCTAACCAACCCTACCTAACCTAACCTAACCTATCTTTATAGGTTAGGTTAGGTTAGGTAGCCGAAAATGTTAGGTTAGGTTAGGTTAGGTAGGTTAGGTTGTCGAAAAACAATTAATTCGTGAAAACTTGGCCTATTAGGCAAATCGGGCCTTGCATAGTAGGCTGATAAGTGCGTTCTGGCTATTAGGTACGACATATATATATATATATATATATATATATATATATATATATATATATATATATATATATATATATATCAATGAGTTTGACAGTAATTGAGATGGCATGTTAACGCACAAACGACTTTCATCTCTTTTGATGTCGTTTCGTTAGCAATCGTTTTCCCCCTCTTATAGTACATGATGAGCTGTGATTTACTGCTTACCGTTAATTGGTGGTGGAGGGGGGCACGTTCCTGTTGACTATGTGCTTCTGAACTCTTTTCCTCCTGAAGGCCGTGGAAAAGAAGAAGTTCCTGCAAGCATAGCAGACGGGACAGATTGTGAAGTGCTGACCTCTTTCATCACAGGCAGCATGGAGGACCTTTCACCGTCCTTTAAGTCATCTTTCTAAAGAACTGTTACAGAATCCATTGTTGACAAGCACCCGCGTGGTTATATTGAGCTCCTTATCAACCTGCTTGCAACAGTATCTGTGTATGGAGTGAAGTCTTCAAGTTGTGGACCAGTTTTCGAGGTCGGGAGCGAGGTCTTCAAGTTGTAGACCAGCCTCCGAGTTTGGGAGCGAGGTCTTCACGTTGTGGACCAGTCTCCGAGGTCGGGAGCGAGGTCTTCAAGTTGTGGACCAGTCTCAGAGTTTGGGAGTGAGGTCTTCAAGTTGTGGACCAGTCTCCGAGGTCGGGAGTGAGGTCTTCAAGTTGTGGACCAGTCTCAGAGGTCGGGAGCGAGGTCTTCAAGTTGTGGACCAGTCTCAGAGGTCGGGAGCGAGGTCTTCAAGTTGTGGACCAGTCTCCGAGGTCGGGAGTGAGGTCTTCAAGTTGTGGACCAGTCTCCGAGGTCGGGAGCGAGGTCTTCAAGTTGTGGACCAGTCTCCGAGGTCGGCAGCGAGGTCTTCAAGTTGTGGACCAGTCTCCGAGGTCGGGAGCGAGGTCTTCAAGTTGTGGACCAGTCTCCGAGGTCAGGAGCGAGGTCTTCAAGTTGTGGACCAGTCTCCGAGGTCGGGAGTGAGGTCTTCAAGTTGTGGACCAGTCTCCGAGGTCGGGAGTGAGGTCTTCAAGTTGTGGACCAGTCTCCGAGGTCGGGAGTGAGGTCTTCAAGTTGTGGACCAGTCTCCGAGGTCAGGAGTGAGGTCTTCAAGTTGTGGACCAGTCTCCGAGGTCAGGAGTGAGGTCTTCAAGTTGTGGACCAGTCTCCGAGGTCGGGAGTGAGGTCTTCAAGTTGTGGACCAGTCTCAGAGGTCGGGAGTGAGGTCTTCAAGTTCTGGACCAGTCTCCGAGTTCGAAAGCGAGGTCTTCAAGTTGTGGACCAGTCTCCGAGTTCGAGAGCGAGGTCTTCAAGTTGTGAACCAGTCTCCGAGGTCAGGAACTCACGCTGTAATCGTCACGTGGAGATGTAACAAATATATTCTTCATAGCAGGTGACTACTGCAGTGATACCCGTATTACACATGGCCCAGACGATATATAAAAGTTCGATAAATATAACACATGCCTAATTAGAACATAACTCTATGGTTGTAACGATATTCATGTATGATGTATTGAGTGGTATGTATGTTTACATACATGTATTGTGAATTTACTTATATTAATACACTCATCTAGTGTACCAAAATCTTGTATATTTAGCAGCTGTATTTCCATTATATTTCTCTAAGACATTGTAAACCAAAAGGAATAAATTTCGTGAAATTGTCGAATTCGGAAAAACATTAAAGAAAGCTGAAGTTGGGAGAGCGTGGTGAACTATCCCAAGTTTGGTCACCGGTGGAAGGGTCTGGTTGGTTCACTTACTGAGTGCTGGTGGCGAGGGCAGCGTGAAGGTGCACGTCAATTAAACAACACAAAGAAGGGCGGATAGATTGCACATTTTTGGACTGTCAGAGAGCCTTTGACACAGGGCCTCTCTTGTAGAAACAAAAGCCGGAGCGACGTGGAATGTGTTAAAGTGGGTTACGAAGGACCTAGAGGTATTGTAAAGGAAAGCAATAATGGAAAAGTCATCAGATTGGCGAGACCTTACCAACGATGGTCTGAGAGATTGGGTAAGCATGCCGATGTTCGTTCCCCGAAGGTTCAAGGGATTGGACATTTTATCCTTCTATCCCAGCTCCTATTCTGTTCTCATACCACGTCCGATAAATTCCTGGTTATATCAAGGATCTCTCAGAATGAATAGACCCCATCCTATCAATGTTTGTTAAAGCGATGTTTGTTAATGAAGGATGACCGCGATAAACTATTGGAACTTAATAACTTATCACAATAAATGATCCAAAAGGTGGCTGCTTGAGTTTAACTGCAGTAAATGTAAAGTTACGAAGGTGGCTTCCTGGAACCAAAGTCCGCATATAAGGTACCAAACAGGGAGGGAAAAAACTCCCTGTTTGTTTCTTGTAGTCAAATAACAGGATCCGAGGGAGGGGAAATAATAAAGCCGTATTTGGGATCGAACACGCATCCATGAGGTTCTCAAGCACACGAACTACCTACTATATATATATGTATATATATATATAATATATATATATATATATATATATATATATATATATATATATATATATATATATATATATAAAATATAATTCCACATCAGCATATCATCAAGAGGATAACTGACAGACAAAACACACAGACACGATTCTTGATGTCTTATTCTCTTCATGTGAGAAGGATGTGGAATAAATTACCACTTCAAGGTTAATTTTGTTTACAATTTATACGGCCTGATGCTAAGATTTCTTGATCCTCTCAACACCTTACAAGACAGAGGTAGAAAATGTACAAGTTAGATTAAGCGACAGAAGCGGCCAACACAACAGTATCTGCCCCCTGTCAAGTATCTGCCCCCTGTCAAGTATCTGACCCTGTCTAGTCTGCCCCTGTAGAATGAATCCATCCTACAGGAGCTACTTTTCCACGACACACGAAGCGGTGGACAGAGTTCTGAAAGACATTATTGAGAGGAAAAACGTGACCCCCTACCGACCCGAACCAGAAGCTGAGCCCAGCCAGGGTTAACAATATACTGCAAGAGCAACATCACCTTCGTCTTGCTCAGGAAGAACTCTCCCGACATCAAGTGAAGCGCCTTGAAAGAGACGAATGTTGACAATGCCATCACATACTCACTCGGGAGACTGTCAGCCCCAACAACCTCAATATAACAATGTCAACAGACAGTGCAACAACATCTCTTTCATGGCGCCTGATTATCCACAAACAACAAGACCTCCAACAAAGGACATATGTAATGTCTAAACACAGCCACACTTTCACCAGAGATATCCTGGCAAATGACACTGAAATGACAGTTTCAATGATACTAGAAGATTAGACATTAGCGAATCAGAATATATCAAGCACTCTCAACCAGCAATTAACAGCCAGTTCAGACTCCGGTCCATTGTAACAGCCTGGCGATCGAGGTGCAATGTCTGGTGCAGTGCCTACGTAACAACACAGGAAGTAAGGAAATTGCTGAAGGCCTATTGGGCCAACATCACCTTATCCTCATAGGTTGTTCAAGCTAACTACTGGGAGCACCGCTCCTGTGCCGGGGGTAAGTCCACTACGGGCTCACCATAGCCCGTGCTACTTGGAACTTATTGTTCCCAGTAGCTGAATCTTAAACAACAACAACAGCTAACTTGGATAGATTTCACCTCAATCCTTGAAAATGTTGACAGGCTCACGGAAACGCAACTCGTAGCCTCAGGCCGTAATAAAACTGCACAAATTAACTCTGGAACGTAAACTTTTGAACTTCCTTCTCCAGTGAAGAACATAAGAAATACAGAGAAAGATTCGTGCTTGAATCAGTGATCTAACCCTTTCTGTAGTATTTAATAACACATATCCACAAAATAAATTTTTTTACCAAAACATATACATTTTAAAGTATTTAAAGTGAGGCCTGTGTGCTATTCAGGTTTTGAAATTGAAATTGAAATTGAAATAAGTTTATTGAGGTAAAATACACACAAAGCGACGAGGTAGCTCAAGCTATTCTCACCCCGTTCAGTACATCGTGTTAATACAAACATATAAACACATCACAAACAATAAACATATTACCAAACATCCTGAGAGATAAACATCTACATTTCCTCCTTTACACAAGTAGTATGGTACCAGACGTACACAAATACTTTTATGACCTAGGTATACTGTATAGAATTCAGGTTTATCATTTGATATTTCATGTTACGTGGCTTAAACCTGGACAAGATGAAATAGTCGACCATATTACCCGAATGCTCAGGCATGGAGTTGAATGGTTATAAAGACTCGTCTATGCTATTGTAGTGTGTTGGTACAGTGGTACCCGCGTCCAAGGTTCTAATCCAGCGAGGGCCTTTGGCAACCTTCAGTAGTATATATATATATATATATATATATATATATATATATATATATATATATATATATATATATATATATATATATATATTGGTAGCAGTCTTTCTTGTAAACATATGTAGT
>WNGS01166226.1:2890290-2941853 GCA_020271785.1 Procambarus virginalis | reverse complement strand
AAAACACGAGGAAAAGTGAAGAGAGAGAGTAGAGAGAAGGAGAGGAGAGAAAGAGAGAGAGAGAGAGAGAGAGAGAGGGAGAGTGATTCCATCACAGTTGAAAGGGAAAGTGCTTGGAGCTTGATCACAAGCCACATGAGGCAAAAATAGCCAGACAAATGTGCTTGCAATTACTGAGTTCAAAGAACGAGCCCAAGGAAACATATTAGGGTAAGGAGGTGTAAGGTTGGGAAGGAATGAAGGAGCGGAGGGAGGAAGAAGAAGGAAAGGAGAGGGAAGGAAAAGGGCAGATAGGGGTGAAGGGTTTAGGAAGAGGGGGAAAGGAGAGTGGAGGAATGGTAGGTGTAGAGAAATAGTTGGGTAAAGGGGGAAGAGGATGGAAGGGGGAGGGAGAGGAGAGAGGGAAGATGAGTGGAAAGGGTGAGGTGAATAGGAGAGGGGAGGAAGCTGTGAGGTTGAGGCGTGTTTGGGGTTGGTTGGGGGGGGGGGAAGTAAGGTGAATTAGGGTTGGTTAGGGGTGAGGAGGCGTGGGTGTTAGAGTTGGAGGAGGGGGAATGGTGGGGGGGGGGGAAGCGAGAATGTACTTGGGTAGAAGGTATAGAGGGGGGGGGAGAGGGAACATGTAATGCAGATGTATTTTGATTGGGGAGAGCAGCTGTTTAAGGGTAGGGGATGAGAGAGCAGGTGTGGAATGTGAGGAGGGAGTGAAGAAACGGTGTGTACGGGCTTACGTCCTGGCAGGAATGGAGGTACGCAATAAAAAATAATTAGCTTCCAATCATTTTTCACAAACCCTTCATTATGAGGGATTTAAAAATAAATTACAACCAGGAATCGTCACCTTTCGTTTCTGAGGCGTCTTTTTCCCCTCATACGTTCGAAGGTCATTGAAATACCGAGAAATTACAAAACAGGAAATTTGTTGCGATTAAAGTCTATTAATTAAGTTCAATTTAGCAACAAAATAACGCAGAGACGTCATCGAACTTCGCCAACTACCGAACCATCGGCTATTTCAAATATAACAAGCAATACATATTAACACAAAAATAAACGAATACCTTAAGCAAAAAGACATTAAGGATGATATTGGCGTTCAAAATGTTAATTTTGGATGAACTCCACTTAGACTGTATCGAAGATTCAGGAAAATGCCGGCTTCACTACAGGGGCGATTGCTCTTCCAGGCGTTACAGCAACGGTTGGTGTAACTAACACTGGTGTTGTTGTGTTGTTGTTAAAGATTCGCTAAACCATGGAACAAGTTACCAAGTAGCACGGCTTAGTGGCGAGCCCGCAGCTACATCATGGTGATGAAACAAGCCACGTTACACACATTTATTGTTAGAAGGGGGGACAGGGAAAGGTGGGAAGATGACTTAGAAAAAGGTGGTAGAAGATAGGTGAGAGTGGGGAGAGTAGATTGAGGGCGGAAATGTGGGCTGTACTGGAGAACATATAAGGTGATGTTTCAGGCCAAGACAAGCAGACGACTCTGGTAATAACACTAAACTGCCCAATTAGCCAAGAACGCGACCGGCTATTGGCTCCCCAACTTGCCTCGTTACAACCTCTAATCCGCTTATAACTTGAGCAATATCTCTCATGAACTATACACACAGGACAAATATGGCGCCGGGGAATGATTGGTGAATGATGTTAGCCTGCTTAATTGCAGTTCACTGTTCGGGCTCTGAAGAAGAAGTCATCGAAGTTCATTTTGTAGTCAGAAACCTTTTCATCCATGCCAGAAGTCTCCCTGTCACCCAGCCTAACAGTATGTTCAGGTTCCAGAACAGATTCTGTTGAGGGATTCTATCCCCCCCCCCAATATATATATAGTATATATATATATATATATATACTCTATAGTATATATACTAGATATAGTATATTATATATATATATATAAAGGTCGGACCTAGTAGCCAGAACGCAACTTCTAAGGCTGACCGTCTCAGCCAGTTATGCAAGGCCCGTTTGCCTAATAAGCCAAGTTTTTATCAAATAATTGTTTTTCGACTAATGTTTTTTCTTATGACAATGATAAGCCTAACCCATTTCATTATAGTATGAGGTCAATTTTTTTAGTTACAGTTAAAAGTAACGTAGTTATATTGACCGACCCGAACCAACCTAACCTAACCTAAACCTAACGCATCAAAGGCTTTATAGGTTGGTTAGGTTAGGTAGCCGGAAAAAGTTAGTTAAGGTTAGGTTGATGTAGGGTTGCAGGTAGTCGAAAAACAGCGTGGTAATTCGTAGAAAACTATGGCTTATTAGGTAAAGCGGGGCCTTGCATAGTTAGGCTGAGAAGTGCGCTTCTGGCTACTAGGTACGACATATATATATTTAAAGGATCGAACGCAAACCACGCCTAAGGAGAGAAGAAGGAGAGAGGAAAGAAGGAATGAGATGAAGCCGCTGTTTGTACCGAACAGAAGGTCCAAGTTAGGAGGAGGTTGGGGGGGTGTACTCCACCTATTTGGTACTCACCCATATTTGATGCTTGCGGGGTTGTTGTGTGTTGTGTGTTGTGTGGTGTGTGGGTGTATGTGTGTGGTGTGGTGGGTGTGTGGGTGTGTGTTGTGTGTGTGTACTCACCATACAATCGTAGTGAGCACAAACACACTGAGTCAACACACACACACACTACACAACACGACACACACAAACCCAACACACACACACCACACACAACACAACACCACATCACACAATAGCGACACTAGAGAAAAGCAGGGAGAGAGGAGATATGATAGGGACATATAAAATACTCATGGGGAATTGACAAAGTGGAAAAGTAGAGGAAAATGTTCACGACGTAATTAATAGTAGCAAACGAGGGGACATGGGTGGACAACTGGAACTCAGATGAGTCACAGAGATGTTAGGAAAGTTTTCTTTTAGCGTGACGGTAGTGGGAAAATGGGAATGCACTTGGCGAACAGGTTGTGGAAGCAAATACCTATTGCATAGCTTTTAAAACCAGAATTGATAGGGAAATGGGACAGGAGTCCTTGCTGTAAACAACCGATTAGCTGGAAAGGCGGGTTCCAAGAGCTAATGCTAGATCCTGCAAGCAAAAATAGGTAAATTAGGTAAAATAGGTAAGTACACACACACACATGGGAGAACACACACACACAAACACCACCTCACTGTATGTGTAGGGTGGTGTGTGTTGTGTGTGTGTGTGTGTGTGTGTGGGTGTGTGGGTGTGTGTGGTGTGGTGTGTGTGTGTGTACGAGTTCAACTTCAACTTAATTCAAATCTTAGCAAAAATATATGGCCACGATTATACTTATTGTTGTATAACGTTTGTTCAAGCAGTCTGTGGGAAAGTGGGGGGGGGGGAGGGGGGCGGTGATCAGTCTGCCTGTGGACCCCCAGAAGGCGCTCCACAAAGTGTGCAACAGAAAAGTTGTAATTGAATGACAGACGAGCAGAATGCTGATGGAGTAGGGGGTGTGGGGAAGGGGTGGTTGATGGCTTGTAGGGGACATGAGGGGTTGCATGGGGGGGGGGGAAAGGGAGGTTGATGGGTGTGGGTGAAGGGTGGGGTAAGGGGGTTGAAAGGGGTTAGGATGAGGGGTTTATCGGGGTAGGAGGAATGGTGGGGAGGTTAATGTGGTAGTCGGGGGATATGGGTAAGAGATTGAGGTTACAGGAGTGGGTTGGAAGGTGAACGGATGTGGATTGGCTTGAGAGGAATGTTGATGAATATAGTAGGGGTTAATTGGTGAGGTTTTTGGAGTTATGACTGCTGGATAAATAGTGATTTGGTAGTTGGGGGCCAATGGCCAGGTTAGCCAGGCTAGAAGCCTGAGGTAGTTTGGAGGTGGTAAATATAAGATAATGAGGCGGAGAAGGGGTGAAGGACACTTAATGGCGGAAGGAAGTGTGTGGAGGGGGAGAGAAGAGCGAAGAGAGGATTAAGAAGGTAAGGCGGGAAGGAGGAGGTTGAGTCGTAGGGAGGTACTAGAGCAGTGAGTGAATGACCAGTTGAAACCAATCCCACAGGTAGAAAACCAACCCCCCACAGGTAGAAAACCAACCCCCACAGCTAGAAAACGAATATCAGCTAAAGAACCAACCTCAGGTTCCAATGATTATTTAAGCCCATCCCTCTAGCTCACAGCTTAGGTAAAAAAAATTATTAAAATTATGGCGTCAAACTCAAAAGAGAATTGAACCGACAGAGAACCTGAATATATTTGGTTAAGGAAATTGGTTGGTAGGTGGAACTGTTAGTGCTATGAATCTGAGACGGAGAGAGAGAGAGGAAGAGAGAGAGAGAGAAGATAGAGAAGAGAGAGAGAGGAGAGAGAGAGAGAGAGAGAGAGCAGAGAGAGACGGACACACAACATATATATAGATATAGCCAGAGTTGTTGTTGTTGTTACAAGATTCGCTACCTGGAACAAGAAGTTCCAAGTAGCACGGGCACGGGCTATGGTGAGCCCGATAGCCAGAGACAAAGAGAAACATGATTTTTAAATGCCCCAAATAATGTTGAATGGAAGCCAACATATTGAGGGGTTCAAATTGAATGCCGTCGAGATATGGAAAGAAAGGGTGGCAAGGGTGACCAAGCTTTGGTGGGAGTGGCAGAAGGTGAAATACTTCTGCAGAAAGTTGCGAAAATGTCACTTGTGTGTGTGAGTGTGAGGTGTGTGAGTGGAGCCAATGGCCGCGACCCACCACTTACAGGTGTGTGAGTGTGAGTGAAAGGTGTGTGTGTGTGTGTGTGTAAATATTGAATCCAGATGTGACCTGGGATCAGAGACTGCGGAATGATGTGAGAGAACATGGGAGGGAAGAACAAGATGAAATGAAGGAAATGGGAACCCAAATAAATGGAATAAGTAGGAGGAGGTTTTAAGAAGAGAATAATATTGGTTGTCCAGGTGATAAATGGTTTTCCCGGAGCAGGAGAGCCAGTGAATATGGATTTTATTGTGTGTGTGAGAGAGAGAGAGAGAGAGAGAGAGAGA
This sequence comes from Procambarus virginalis, assembly GCA_020271785.1. Classification (NCBI taxonomy): domain Eukaryota; kingdom Metazoa; phylum Arthropoda; class Malacostraca; order Decapoda; family Cambaridae; genus Procambarus; species Procambarus virginalis. Next base: position 2,936,856 of record WNGS01166226.1, on the reverse strand, counting down.
GAGAGAGAGAGAGAGAGAGAGAGAGAGAGAGAGAGAGAGAGAGAGAGAGAGATAAGGTTATAAGGTACAAAGCACCATTTGAGTAGGTGTGTCAGCTGAGGTGAATCGAATCGACGGAGGGAAAAGACTATTGCATTGAGGAGGAAGCTGTGAGAGATGAGCTCCATGGGAAGTGGTTTAGGATGATGATGATGATAATGATAATAATAATGATGATAGCACGCATCGTCCCCCCCCCCATCAAAGTATCCAACTGTAATCTAATAGTGACAAATCTGCGATAGTTCATCATCTCTAACAATAGTACAGCCTCTATTAATATGACTCCTCAGGTTACTATTAACTAAACCAAACTTCTCAGGAACGCACAAAATCCACGCTAATCAGTCCGCTTCTGTTAAAATAGGACCATAACGAACACTTCTAAACGCAAAACTGCTAATTTTTTATTTTATTTCACGAGTTCACCACTGAATCGTTCAAATCCCAGCAAATATAATAAAAATAAGCTACAAAACTAATCACGGTGAATTTGTAGGATGTTAAGACTAGGCTACCAATAATAGGCTCTAAATAGGCCGCCTATGATAGGCTTTAAATAGGAGAAATACAGACAATTTTCTCCCTATTATGAGAGGGAATTTTCTGTTTTCTCTTATATGTAATAGTATCACACCATGGCAAAAAATCGGGGCTCGTGCAGGTATTGACAGGTCCAGAAAAATGTATTGGCAGGTGTTGGCAGGTCTTGAAAAGAGCTGTTAAGTGTTTTCTTCATTTCCGAGGATTTTGATGAGTGAGAGGATTGGCTGTTGCTCAATTCCTGGAAAAAGAAGTTCGATCCCCCATCACTGACCAAACGTGGATGGGGAGAAGGGGGGGGGGTCTTGATATGGGGTGGATAGGGTGTGCTCGGGCTGTAGAATGGGTGTGGATGGGGTATAGATGAAGTTTGAATGGTGTGTGTGTGTGTGTGTGTGGATGAGTTTAGAATGGGATATGGATGGAGTTTGAACGAAGTGTGGATGATGTCTGGATGGAAGTGGATGAGCTGAGTCGAGAAATGTCAGTTGTTTCCAGTCCTGCTGGAAGGGTAACCTTACAAGCTTTAAAGATTTCAGTTATGTAGATTAGGTTCTGGATTTCCAGCGTGCTCTGGAATACTTCAAGAGTCAAGAAGGTGTAATTCATTGTGAATTACACCTACAATTACAAGACTACCTAGAATCATGACAGTATGTAATTATGTATGTTTGTACGTTATGAACGTCACATTTTGAGGGTATAAGAATGAACTAGCCTTTACTCCTGTGAATGGCAGAACGAGTTGATATGCAATAGCAAGATCATAGAGGCGTAGCACCTTTCTCAATGTCCAGCCGTTTTATAATGCCTGTAATAACAGCAACAGTAGTGTCCAGGGCGTCAATAGAGCCAGGCTACAGCAACAGTAAATTGCAGTGTCAGCAGAGCCCGGTAGTGCAGCAGCAACAATTGTGTCCAGCGTATCAACAGAACCAAGAACCATCAACAGTAGTGTCCAGAGCGTCAACAGAAACAGGAAGCAGGAAAAGGACAGTCCAGAAAGTGGCCAGAGACAGTACCAACAGTGTCCAAATGTTGGACAGTTGGTACTGGCCAACATTGCTGGACAGTACCAATATTGCAACCTGTTATTACAAGTTGTATGTACCTGTTATTGCAACATTCTGCTGCAATAACAGCAGCAAGCCAACGAGGGCAGTAACAGCACCACCACCAGGGGGGGGTCTTGGAGACTCTCCATATAACACAGTTCCCGCCCCACTGAACACAACCCACAAATCCTCGCTGCTAAATTCTCGGATGAATGAAGCAACATGAGTTTCTTATTTAGGAGGTCATGATGCTGCCTGCGGGTCAGTCTGCTCAGGTCTGCTCCCCCCCCCTTTCTTCTCTTATCCTTCCTCTATATCTCCTATTCTTTTCTACCCTCCTTCCCTTCCTTCCTCCTCCTCCCACGGGTTACCCCCCTCCCATTGCACCATATATATTAGACATGCTCTCATAATTTACGTTCTCCTTTCTCTCTCTTTCTCACCTTCATCTCTTCTTTTCCGTTCAAATATTTTCTCTTAATGTTCTCTTTTTTTGCTTTACATATTCTCTTTATATTTTTTATTCCCGTATACATTCTTCTTCCATATTTGACCTGCGGTGAAGACCTTTAGTATTGAATTGCAATCTTGTCTTTTTTTGGATTCCTCGTTCTCTCTCTGTCTCTTATTACAATTTACCGTTTATTCTCCTTTACTTTTCCACCTCGACTTGTTATTATTGGCTTTTCTCATTCCCTCCCCCACTCATTATCCTACTCTCTCATGTTCCCTCTGTCATTCCCTCCATTGCCTTCCATATCACCCTCTTTCTCATATATTGGTCTATCCATTTTTATCAATGCCTCTTCGTTCGGTCACCTTTGCACTCGCGCTGCTCTATTCTCTCTCCTTTACCCTTCCATTTCTTCCCCCATGTTCGACTCACCCTTTCCACCACAATCATCATCCCTTCTTCCACTCAATCCTCTTCTCCATCATCACCTTTCAACCCCCTCCCATTTCTTCCTGAAAGAAACCTCACTGCTTTTCCATCACGGCTTTCCACCCCCCATCCCACCCACCGCTCTCCATCAGAGTTCCTCTAGTGTGGTGAGAGGAGGGAGAGAGGGAGAGTATAGGTAGAGGCTGAGATATTCATCACAGCCACTTCCGCCCCGGGTATACATTAGCCTGGAGGAGAACTTGATCCACACATTCTCCTTTCAACTTCGACCCACCCCCCATCCCCCTTTAAATAAGAATGTTTATACTGGGGACCGTTTATCGCCTTTTCCACTCGTGGCTTTGTGATTTAAATGCGGGAAGAGAGAGGACAGGGGGGTGGAAGAAGGGATAGGCCGCGTGTGGAGAGGGTCGTTGGGATTGGTTATGGGGGTGGGGGGATGTCTAAGACGTTTGTTGTGTTGATATCTTGTGATTGTTCCTGTTGACGCGTGGTGTTTCCTAGTGCGGTCTGTCACGTTCTGGTAACCTACAGTTTTTCCTTTTTGCTTTCCCGACACCCCCGACACCTCCTGGAACTTCCTACTGCATTCTGCAACCTTCTGAAACTTTATGCTGTGAGTTTCAAGCTGGTTCGTTGCAGCTTTCTGCTGCCTGAAGGAGTTTTCTGCTGCGTCTTAGAACTTTCTGTCGCGTCTTGAAGTTTTTTTTATTTATTTCTAGAGCTACGTTCTGCCTGCTTCCTCCTGGATCTTTATAGTGCCTTCTGAAGCTTCCTTCTGCTTCCTGGAGTCTCCTGGAGCATTTCTGCTGTTTCTCAGAGCTTTCGCCAGCCTCCTGGAGACTTCTGCTGTCTTCAAGAGTTTTCTACTGCTTTCTAAATAATTGTGTTGTCTCTTAGAGATTTATGTATCCTCATTGAACCTCCTCCTGCATCCTGGAGATTTGTGTCGCCTCATACTGCCTTCTTAAGCGTCCTGCTGCTTCCTATAACTTTCTCTTGCCAGCATTTTGCAACTTTATTCTGTCTTCAGCTTCATGTTGCCTTCTGGAGCTTTCCGGAGCCGTTTGGTTCTTCCTGTTCCCACGCCATCCACTTGGGCTGGACGGTAGAGCGACAGTCTCGCTTCATGCAGGTCGGCGTTCAATCCCCAACCGTCCAAGGAGTTGGGCACAATTCCTTCCCCTCTCCCCGTCCCATCCCCAAATCCTTATCCTGACTTCTTTCAAGTGCTATATAGTCGTAATGACTTGGTGCTTTCCCCTGATAGTTCCATTTCATTCCACGGCTGCATTGTAATGCAGTTTGGCGCTGATGGTGATTTTCTGGGTCATCACGCTGCCTGATGCTCTATAGTGCCTCCGGGGCATGGTGATGCAACCCCCCACCAACCTCCTCGGTGCTCTATGCAACACACACATAGAGCACTAGGCACTACGGAGCTCTATGCAACAGAGGAATCCAGCCTAATGTCACTCTAACACTCCTGGCTTCTCTGCAACTGGGCCATAATCCAAGAGAGCCAAGAGGAGTAATCCAAGATTATTACTGTTTCTGGTCAAGGAATCTAGGGCCTCGGGCAGCCATCTTTCATCGATTTTACTAGGGGCTAGCAAAGAGGGACTCGAACCTTGGAAAAGGGGTGAGACCACTGAGTACCGTTCTTTTACTGTTGATTCCTTGTGCATCCTGGAGTAAATGAAGATCTGAATGAATCCGGATTGGTGGATTGTGTTGAAGAAAAACTCAAGACTTGATCTGAGGTCTATAAACCAACAACATGTATTTAAGGAACTCAAACCAAACGGAAAGGTAAATTTGTATCTACAATGAAGTGCATATAGGTAAAACACACACACATAGACACATGTAGGTGAGTACACACACACACACACACACATACACACAAACAGAAAAACTCTGTACACATTCACACACATACTCATACACACATACAACTTTCTAACAAACAGGAAGTTCTCTTTTAGTGTGAGAGTAGTGGAAAAATGGAATGCACTTAAGGAACGGGTTGTGGAAGCAAATTCTATTCATAATTTTAAAACTAGGTACGATAGGGAAATACAGCCGGAGTCATTGCTGTAAACATTCGATGCTCGAAAGGCGGGATCCAAGAGTCAGTGCTCGATACTGCAGACACAAATAGGTGAATACAAATAGGTGAGTACACACACACACACACACACACACACACACACACACACACACACACACACACACACACACACACACACACACACACACACACACATGAGTTATGAGGAAAGGCTGCGGGAAATGCAACTTACGACACTGGAAGACAGAAGAGTAAGGGGGGACATGATCACAACCTACAAAATCCTCAGGGGAATTGACCGGGTAAACAAGGATGAACTATTCAACACTGGAGGGGCGCGAACAAGGGGACACAGGTGGAAGCTGAGTACCCAAATGAGCCACAGAGACATTAGAAAGAACTTTTTCAGTGTCAGAGTAGTTAGTAAATGGCACTAGGCAATGATGTGGTGGAGGCTGACTCCATACACAGTTTCAAATGTAGATATGATAGAGCCCAGTAGGCTCAGGAAACTGTACACCAGTTGATTGACAGTTGAGAGGCGGGACCAAAGAGCCAAAGCTCAACCCCCGCAAGCACAATTAGGTGAGTACAATTAGGTGAGTACACACACACACACACACACACACACACACACGCACACACACACACACACAGGAAACTGTACACCTGTTGATTGACGGTTGAGAGGCGGGACCAAAGAGCCAGAGCTCAACCCCCGCAAGCACAACTAGGTGAGTACAACTAGGTGAGTACACACACACACACACACACACACACACACACACACACACACACACACACACACACACACACACACACACACACACTCACACACACTCTGGAAGGTACGACGTACGATATATCTCATAAGACTTAAATCTTACAATGCAAATTATGAGCTACTTGTAATAATAGTTACCTTGGAATGCTTTATTACTGAACATGACTGCTAGTCCGCCTGTGTGTGGGTGTATTTGTGTGAGTTTGTCTGTCTCTCTCTTCCCCTTTCTGTATGTCTCGTCTTCTGAGTGACTCTTCCTCTTTGTCTGTATGTTTCTATCTTTGTGTATGATCGCCTTTCTGTAACTGCGTGTATATCATTCGGTGAATGTGGATATCTCTAAAGTCATATATCAGTTGTTATTATGCAAGGTTACATGATAAAACTCAAAACAAATATTTTTCATTGTCTTATAGTAAAACATTACCCACTGACGTCCACAANCCCATAAAAGGTTGATGCATAAGCTGGAGAAACAGGCAGGAGTAACAGGTAGGGCGCTCCAGTGGATAAGGGAGTACCTAAGCAATAGGAAACAGAGAGTTACAGTGAGGGGTGAGACCTCAGACTGGCGTGAAGTCACCAGTGGAGTCCCACAGGGCTCTGTACTTGGACCTATCCTGTTTCTGATATACGTAAATGATCTCCCAGAGGGTATAGACTCATTCCTCTCAATGTTTGCTGACGACGCCAAAATTATGAGAAGGATTAAGACAGAGGAGGACAGCTTGAGACTTCAAGAAGACCTGGACAAGCTGCAGGAATGGTCGAACAAATGGCTGTTAGAGTTTAACCCAAGCAAATGTAATGTAATGAAGATAGGGGTAGGAAGCAGGAGACCAGATACAAGGTATCATTTGGGAGATGAAATACTTCAAGAGTCAGAGAGAGAGAAAGACCTGGGGGTTGATATCACGCCAGACCTGTCCCCTGAAGCTCATATCAAGAGGATAACATCAGCAGCATATGCCAGGTTGGCTAACATAAGAACGGCCTTTAGAAACTTGTGTAAGGAATCTTTCAGAACATTATATACCACATATGTCAGACCAATCCTGGAGTATGCGGCTCCAGCATGGAGTCCCTATCTAGTCAAGCATAAGACTAAACTGGAAAAGGTTCAAAGGTTTGCCACCAGACTAGTACCCGAGCTGAGAGGTATGAGCTACGAGGAGCGACTGCAGGAATTAAACCTCACTTCGTTGGAAGACAGAAGAGTTAGGGGGGACATGATCACCACATTCAAGATTCTCAGGGGAATCGACAGGGTTGATAAAGACAGGCTGTTTAACACAAGGGGCACACGCACTAGGGGACACAGGTGGAAACTGAGTGCCCAAATGAGCCACAGAGATATTAGAAAGAACTTTTTAGTGTCAGAGTGGTTGACAAATGGAATGCATTAGGAAGCGATGTGGTGGAGGCTGACTCCATACACAGTTTCAAGTGTAGATATGATAGAGCCCATTAGGCTCAGGAAACTGTACACCTGTTGATTGACGGTTGAGAGGCGGGACCAAAGAGCCAGAGCTCAACCCCCGCAAGCACAACTAGGTGAGTACAACTAGGTGAGTACACACACACACACACACACACACACACACACACACCACACACACACACACACACACACACACACACACACACACACAACACTGGACAAAGACTAAGTGTTATATTACAGCGTCATGGCATGGGAGTTATTGAGAGCAAAACAATCAGGTAATTCAGAGCAAAAATAATGTAATAGTAGGAATAGTTGTAAGACGAGCAGTGCCTCAAGGCTGAGCTGTGGCAGTGATTGTTGTGGTTGTAGCAGCGATTGTTGTGGCAGCGATTGTTGTGGCAGCGATTGTTGTGGTTGTGGCAGCGATTGTTGTGGCAGTGATTGTTGTGGCTGTGGCAGCGATTGTTGTGGCTGTGATTGTTGTGGCAGTGATTGTTGTGGCTGTGGCAGCGATTGTTGTGGCTGTGATTGTTGTGGCTGTGGCAGCGATTGTTGTGGCTGTGGCAGCGATTGTTGTGGCTGTGGCAGCGATTGTTGTGGCTGTGGCAGCGATTGTTGTGGCTGTGGCAGCGATTGTTGTGGCTGTGGCAGCGATTGTTGTGGCTGTGATTGTTGTGGCAGTGATTGTTGTGGCTGTGATTGTTGTGGCTGTGGCAGCGATTGTTGTGGCTGTGGCAGCGATTGTTGTGGCTGTGGCAGCGATTGTTGTGGCTGTGGCAGCGATTGTTGTGGCAGTGATTGTTGTGGCTGTGGCAGCGATTGTTGTGACAGTGATTGTTGTGGCAGTGATTGTTGTGGCAGCGATTGTTGTGGCTGTGGCAGCGATTGTTGTGGCTGTGGCAGCGATTGTTGTGGCTGTGATTGTTGTGGCTGTGGCAGCGATTGTTGTGGCTGTGATTGTTGTGGCAGTGATTGTTGTGGCTGTGGCAGCGATTGTTGTGGCAGTGATTGTTGTGGCAGTGATTGTTGTGGCAGCGATTGTTGTGGCTGTGGCTGTGGCAGCGATTGTTGTGGCAGTGATTGTTGTGGCTGTGGCAGCGATTGTTGTGGCAGTGATTGTTGTGGCAGTGATTGTTGTGGCAGCGATTGTTGTGGCTGTGGCAGCGATTGTTGTGGCTGTGGCAGCGATTGTTGTGGCAGTGATTGTTGTGGCAGCGATTGTTGTGGCAGTGATTGTTGTGGCTGTGGCAGCGATTGTTGAGGTTGTGGCAGCGATTGTTGTGGCAGTGATTGTTGAGGCTGTGCCAGCGATTGTTGGCGCTCTAGATGTACAATCTTTTCACCAAGACATAAGGGTGAACAAGAACTAATTTGTTGACAAATTGCATACATGTAGCCTAATATATTGGTAATGATGATTGTTGTGGTGGTGGTGATGACGGAGATTGTGCCAATAAGAGGTTGTGGTGGTGGTGAAGAACCACACTTGTTGTTATTGTTGTTGTAGCGGCGGTGGGTGGTAGGTAATTAGAGGTGGTAATAACAACGACCGTCGTTAGTAGTTGCATCATTGACACTAACCAGCCACAGACGTCTGAATGCATGATAGAGCTGATAAGTTAGCCAAAGAATCTGCCTTTAAAGGAGCCGTTGAGTGTAACCTTGGATTGTCAATGAGCAATCTGAGAGCAGCAGTACACCGAGAATTTCAACAAGATCTTGTAGATCTGAGGCAAAGTGAAATCGACATCAGTAATTCCATCTATCATCATACTATCATGCAAGAGGAGCCACACATCTATGGTTTATCCAATATAATCAGCAGACTTCTAGATGTTACTACTGCTCGGCTTAGACTCGGTTACAAGTATCTCTGGGAATTCTCATTATCTGCCGATGTCAACAAAATTATTCGCACACCCTCCGTCACTATGTGATGGAGTGCGAAAAGATACGTGAATTCAGAGACAATTCTATAACCAATGTTCCAACAATGTGTAAATATTTCATTCAAACTGGTCTACTACCATAAATTTTAGCCAAATATCCCCAGTTTGCTAACTGTAGGTAGTAACTGAGTGATTGTAACCTATCCACCGCTGCCCACTGGATGGGGGGCGGTGTGCAGGACAAACATATCAATTGTGACACTTGCTCTCCACATATGTCAGTTGCTTAACTTAGAAACTGTACTTGTGGTCGATCTCGAACCCATTGATGATGTGACGACTTATACTGAAATTTTGTAACTAGCTCATCAAGATTGTAACTTGCTAAGCCAAATGAATTGTGGGGTTCAGTCCCTGAGCCCATTACGTGCCTCTGTAACCCCTTCCACCCACACGATGGGTATGAGGTGCATAATAAATGAACTAAACACACGTCTCAGCCAGAGAGGAGGTGCACGTGGCCGAGCAGGATATGCCTGGCCAGCAGGAGGCCGCTTGTAGGACTAACATGGCTGACCATCAACGCGGGAATGATGTGGCCTTGGGCAGGGATGTGGCCTTGGGCTAGCGGGTCCCCAGGACGCTGGCCACACCTTCACACCCCCCCTTGGCAACCACACTCAACTTAACGCGTTTGTTTTCGAATGTTGACTCGAATGTTGATGTTAATGTTGAATGTAGCCTCATTATATTGAGTCCAGCAGGGCGTTCTGCTTCTGGAAGATTCGTTCACTCTGTAGAGGCCGCGGGATCAATATATTTCGCTTGAAGTTATAACATAATTGACCTGCTTTATATCCATGTAACGTCCATCACCCACATATATACATCTCTTTGCAAAAAAAAAAACAAAAAGAAAAATACGATTAACACGTATGTACTCATTTGGAATGATACGTGCCACCTTGAGGTGATTAGGTAGTCCGGCTGTGTCCGCACCCTGGGGGGGGGGGGACGTCCCATCACAAAACTTCCTATCCCCAACAACAAGGGAAATCCATCATCCTGATAATGGTGGATGGATAGACGAGTGGATAAATCTCTTGTGAGGCTGAGAAGTTACATAACACAAATCACACAAGGGACTGTATCAGTCTGTAATCATATTTGTCTATGTATTAATCCTCCCCCCCCCCTCCCCCCGCCCCGCCCAATAAAATCCAGTGCCCAATACTCATGTTTATTTTACGAAGTCACAGACCTTGATGCGACTTCTTTTTGGCCAGCACGGAATCTATGATAATTACACGCAAATGATATTCCGAACCAACCTGTACCAGACACTGTGTACACAGGTGCACACAGGTGCACACAGGCGCTCACAAGCGCACACAAGCGCTCACAAGCGCTTACAGGTGCGTTCTTGCCCTATTGACAGGACACTGTGTATTTTAATACGGGAAAGTCAGTGACGTGGGTGTGCTCACTGTGAAAGTATGTCATATATACATATGACTTAAATATGTATATAGGATTCAAGGATTATATATATATATATATTCTTTGAATCCTAATAGTATGTTCAAACGTATGTGGTATAGGGTGAATAATACAATAGGAAGTGGGGTACTGAAGTGTGAGTTATGCATTAATAAATACAAGAATTGTATTTATTGTACACGAGAAACCTTCACCGTCATGTTGAGGAAAAATAGTTTACCTTAGTTGGTCAGAGTTGTCCACCTGGCGGGCACACTCACGCGCGTGCACACACACACACACACACACACACACACACACACCCACACACACACACACACACACACACACACACACACACACACACAGTGACTCCCTCACTGCATAGGCAGTGATGTGGTGGAGGCTGACTCCATACACAGTTTCAAGTGTAGATATGCAGCCCCATATGATAGAGCCCAATAGGCTCAGGAACCTGTACACCAGTTGATTGACAGTTGAGAGGCGGGACCAAAGAGCCAGAACTCAACCCCCGCAAGCACAAATAGGTGATGACACACACACACACACACACACACACACACACACACACACAGATGAGAGAGGTCTGGGCGGACTGCAATTTCCTGGATTTCCAGAAAGCTTTTGGCAATCCAGAGCAAGAGCAAGCTAGAAAAACGGGCTGATGTATCGGGAAGCGAACTAAAGTGGGTGAAGGAGTACCGTTCAGGAAGAAAACAGTGAGTCACAGTCAGAGGAGAGCTATAAGAATGTAGAGAGGTAATAGAGAGGAATCCCGCAAGGGTCTGGGCACTAGGGGGGGGGCCCATCCTGTCCCCTTATATACGTAAACGATCTAACACAATAAATTCATTTTGACCATCGTTTGATTATGCTAACCTAACGAGGCGAATCAAAGCTGAGAAGTGTAGTTGAGTTGACAGTTGACTGCAATACAAGATGAAACTACTCAGTCCAGAAATGGTCAAAGAAGTGGCTATTAGACTTAAACCCCTGACAAAATACAAGATTATAAGGATAGGAAATGTAGCAAGGAAGCCTCCAAATAAAATACACTATGTGGGGAAGGCAACTTGCAATTTCTGAAGGGAAAACAAAAGACTTAGAACAAGATATAACTCAAAACCCAACACCTGAAGTACACATCAACAGAACAACTACGGCAACACACTGACAAACATCCGGTTATTCTTTAGAAACTACGGCAAATAATGGACTTGAGAATGGTCCAGGACGGACCGAAACGTCGTCGTCCCTTCATCTTCTAGTGTGTGGTCTGGTCAACATACGGCCAATAACCCATTCCGAGCGCTGTATACATAGTTTGTGAAACGAAAGCATAAGTATGTCGCCTCGGCATGGAACCCCTTGTTTAAAGACACAAACCAGACCAGATAAGTGCTACAAAATATGAACGGGATGTGACAGGTGTGGTGGGCAGGGGTGTGGTAGGCGTGGTGGGCAGGGGTGTGGTAGGCGTGGTGGACAGGGGTGTGGCAGGCGTGGTGGACAGGGGTGTGGCAGGGAGTATGACTCCATACTAGCAGCATCTGAGTCACCAAAGGTCAAAGTCGGGGGCCCCATCAGATGGTTCAGATTGGGGAAGCAATTGCAAAGGGCCAAACTTCAGCTCCCGGACCCAGAAACTGTTGGCTGGGGGCAATGACTCCTGGATTTCAATTGCTCACAGGATGAAAATGAGATCCACACCCTTTCAGGCCATAAGAGGCAAATAATGGGTTGTTTGTGACTCGAAATCTGACGCACGAATTCCATGTGCGTCAATATTGCACAAAATCAACAGCAAAAATCTTACTAATTATACCTAGTGTATTTGTACATTACCTAAGTAATTGAAGTCTCTTTCACTCAAGTCCATCTACTTGGACCAGGCATTACACCGCCAGCCTGACTTCTGGCAGAGAAGAAGTTCGATCCCCGATGGTTCCAGGGATTGGGTACCATCCCTTCACTCCGCCCTTATATTCCAGCGTTCAGCACATTGTACTCAGAACCCTTCCAAGTGCTATAGTGACAGCAGTTTTTCCCTAACACTCATTCGACAAAGATTTGACTTCATTCGACTTGATTCGACAAAGATTCGACTTAATTCGACAAAGATTCGACTTGATTCGACAAAGATTCGACTTGATCCGACAAAGATTCGACTTGATCCGACAAAGATTCGACTTAATTCGACAAAGATTCGACTTAATTCGACAAAGATTCGATTTGATTCGACAAAGATTCGACTTGATTCGATAAAGATTCGACTTGATTCGACAAAGATTCGACTTGATTCGACAAAGATTCGACTTAATTCGACAAAGAACTTGAACGCCAAAATGAATGAATTATCAAACAACAGGTATACAGTAAGAATAGCAGGCGGGGCATAAAGAGCAAGGCCTCACTTCTCACTTGGGGAGCCGGTCGGCCGAGCGGACAGCACGCTGGACTTGTGATCCTGTGGTCCTGGGTTCGATCCCAGGCGCCGGCGAGAAACAATGGGCAGAGTTTCTTTGACCCTATGCCCCTGTTACCTAGCAGTAAAATAGGTACCTGGGTGTTAGCTGTCACGGGCTGCTTCCTGGGGGTGGAGGCCTGGTTGAGGACCGGGCCGCGGGGACACTAAAGCCCCGAAATCATCTCAAGATAGCCTCAAGATAGATAGCCTCCCCGCAGCAACTGACTGAGAGGCGAGAAATCTTTGGAACAGGACGAGAGGATCGAACTAGCGTCCTGGGTAACCCGAGACGAGCACCTTACCCATAGACCAGTTTACACAACCTAGGATCCGCCCTGGGGTGCCCCTCCCCTAGGAATCTGGAGGCATCGAACCGGTGGACAATACGAGATCGACATGTAAATCCACATACACTCCGCTCCAGATAATAAGAGTTCTCCACCAAAATCGTGCCCAACCACTTGGGCTGGACGGTAGAGCGACGGTAGATCTTCATGCAGGTCGGCGTTCAATCCCCTCGACCGTACACAGCCTTCACAACATCACTAAACTGATGTACTAAATTGTCTGAACTTAACGCACGCGCAGCCATTAAAGTCTACCCCCCCCTTTTAAAACACGATTACGAATTACAGCTGTTTTATACTACACCCGTTAGCTAGGAGGCCTGGTCGAGGACCGGGCCGCGGGGACGTTGAGCCCCGAAATCATGGCGAGGTAGTCTGTGCAACACGAGCAAGAAACTGACCATTGCGACACTCGCAGCAAGACGCGGCAGATTTTTAAACTTTGCAACGTAAGGTCGTGTTAAGGTTATTGACACTTTTCAAATGTGTACATCACAAAGGTCAAGAGACTCATGAATGAATTAAAGGTCTGCGGAAACCACGTGTATTTGTTTACTATAAACCGTCATGTGTGTGTGTGTGGTGTGTACCTGGGGGGTATGCCGAGTAAAGGTGTCGAACCCCCCCCCCCCCTGAAGGTGTAGGTTGGGCAGATATCTTAAGACTCCACATACGGTTCCATTCTCCATGGGGACAAATAATCAAGTCGTCAATTTTGCTTACGTGTCAAGAAACCATTTGTCTTCCCTTTCCATTGTCTCCTTCCCATCACCCGCCTTCCCTCCAACTCTCCTCCTCTCTCTCTCTCTCTCTCTCTCTCTCTCTCTCTCTCTCTCTCTCTCTCTCTCTCTCTCTCTCTCTCCCAGCTCCCGGAGCGCAAGGCGAGATGACCCATACAGCCAAACAAGACGTCAAACAGGTTCTTTGACAAGACAAAACTGCATGAAACTGAGTCTCTTACACCTTCACAAATACCATTTTTTTCTTCCACATGACAATTTTTTGCAACCATCTTCCCTTGCTCTCGTAAGAAATCGAGATAAGATGGCGCAAATCACGAGCAGAAAGACTGCACTGCAACTTATGCAAGCATTTTTTTTTGTGTGTGTGTGCGTGGAGATGTTAGTAACCCCGTGGTCCGGTCTGATCTCTTTCTCCGTGTTTTGCAATCAAGGAGGAATTGTGCAATGTGGCAACCTTATTATTGTGGAATTGTATTCATCTGTTTGTATTCCCCCCTATCTGCACCTGCAGGATTCCACCTCGTGGACTCCACCTTTCCACCCGTTGGTTGTCTAATGTAATGACTCCCGATCTATTGTATGGATCATATATACATATTATATATTAAACACACACATACACACACACACACACCTGGCCCTGGGGGGGGCCAGGTAGCCTGGTGGATAGCGAGCAGGATTCGTAATTCTGTGGCGCGGGTTCGATTCCCGCACCGGCAGAAACAAATGGGCAAAGTTTCTTTCACCCTGAATGCCCCTGTTACCTAGCAGTAAATAGGTACCTGGGAGTTAGTCAGCTGTCACGGGCTGCTTCCTGGGGTGTGTGTGTGTGTGGTGTGGAAAAAAAAAAAAAGTAGTTAGTGTAGTAGTAAACAGTTGATTGACAGTTGAGAGGCGGGCCGAAAGAGCAAAGCTCAACCCCCGTAAAATACAACTAAGTGAATACACACACACACACACACAAATGTAGATAAGATGGAGCTTAATAGGCTCAGGAATCTATACACCGTTGATTGACAGTTGAGAGGCGGGACCAAAGAGCCCAAGCTCAACCCCCGCAAACACAACTAGGTAAGCACACACACACACACACACGCACACTCATACTTGTAACTCACGCACATGCACGCACGAGCTCCCACTGGGGGGAGTATCCGCTGAAGTATGTGACCTTGCTTGCCCATCACGTAATACTTGGGAACAATCCCGCTACTCCACCTTGGCACCATTTTACATCCTACACTTTGTATATCTCACATGAGGTGAAGTCCCCCCCCCCCCCCTCACACACACACACACACACACACACACAAAGTGATGTGTTGGAGGCAGACTCCATACACAGTTTCAAATGTAGATATGATGGAGCCCAGTAGGCTCAGGAATCTGTACACCAGTTGATTGACAGTTGAGAGGCGGGACCAAAGAGCCAGAGCTCAACCCCCGCAACACAATTAGGTGAGACACAACACACATCCTTGCCTTGCCAGCGTGCCTCTGGCAAGGATCTTTAATGAATTACTTATGTCGAGAGAATTGCCCAGTTGCTGGAAGAAGGCAAATGTTGTATTGATTTTTAAGAAAGGTGATAGGGAGGAGGCACTTAACTATAGACCTGTATCACTGACAAGCATCCCCCTGTAAAATACTTGAAAGAATAATTAGGCTACGACTGGTTGCACACCTGGAGAACGTTAGGTTGTAAACAAGCCTCAACGTGGGTTCTGAAAAGGGAAATTATACTCGGATATCACACCTGGCGGGGAAACAACAAAATGAATTTCCTCACTCGTGGTTTAGTGGCTGGGAACTTTCCCTCCTGGGTCAAAACATGGACATCAGGATCGGGTTCGAGAAGGCCACAATGTAAACAGTTGACCCAGTCCCGTCCGCCTTTCGAGCACAATCCTTTAAAGAACTCTTTATCCGGATGATAGATGGCGTTCTTGTAGCACGCGTGTTTGTTTACAAGTAACTTTTCATCTGGATGACTGAGGCAGCGTTTTTGTAGCTTGTTTGAGAGTTTTAATTCAGATGACTGATATGGCCTTATTGTAGCGTGCATGTTCGTTTGAGAGTAGCTAATAATCCGATAACCAAGATAACGTTCCTGTACCACATACGTTCGTTTGAGAGTAGCATATAATCCTGACGACTAAAGTGGCGCTCTTGAAGCACATGCATTTACTAGGACTACTGAACACGGCACCGCTCCTGTGCCAGGTAAGTCCACTACGGGCTCACCATAGCCTGTGCTTTTTGCTCCGCTCCTGTGCCAGGTAAGTTACGGCTCACCATAGCCTGTGCTATTTGCTCCGCTCCTGTGCCAGGTAAGTTACGGGCTCACCATAGCCCATGCTACTTGGAACTTGTTCTGAGTAGCTGAATCTATAACAACAACATAGGACTCCTGGTTCAACCTTGAAGCCGAGCGGACGTCTGGACACCTCCTCCGCTTGGGGCCGTCTGATCACGTCTTGTTTTCGCGTTTTGCCTTTGCTACTGCCGTTTGGCATCCCTATTCAACGGTCCGGTTGTTCGACGCCTGGCGCACATATCGCCTTGGGTCACGGGATTGTTGATAGATTTTTTTTGGCGTGTTCTGGCTGGATCTCCCGGCGGGGTGATGGTGTTCGGGGGTCGGCTTGGCCGAGAGGTGCCGGGAGTTGGTGGGTCTTGGTGGGCTCCTGGTGTGCCCTCAGCCGTGGTGGGCGGCTGGCTTCTGCTCTGCCGGAGGACACTGGATGACTTTTTGCGCTTTAGTTGGGGGCAGAGTTTTGGTTTTGCTACCTGGTGTTCTCTGTGTGGGGCGGGTCCGGTGCTTGTCACCCTGAGGGACTCCTGGGACTCCCCAATCATCTGCCCGTCTGTGCATTTATTTGCCGTATGGCATATTAGTTTCTAGTGATTGGCGTCACTCGTTTCGCAATTTGGCTTGGCGTTCCAGCCTTTCCAGGCTTCGAAATTAACCCATCACGGGTACGCCGGGGCGCATCCGATCCCACGATCGTCGTCGCCCCTGAATCAACAACAACAACAACAACATGCATTTACTAGAGAGAAGGACCTAGCCCAAGCGGTCTACACAAGGCTGTCGTCGTGCAGCACAACGCAATCTTATTCACAGCCGAAGAAAGACGTGTTGCTGTCGTACCAAATTCAATTTTGTATTCAGGTAAGAGTACATACATAGAAGAAGAGTTACAAAACATAATGTTGGATTTATAGATACATACAATACCTAAAGCCACTAATACGCATAGCGTTTCGGGCAAATGAATTATACTCACATGAATTATCATGTGAATTATCCCACATTCACTATACGTTGTTAAGGTTACCATATAATGAAGAGTTATCAGTCTGACGAGTATTCACTAATGTCAAGTAATATATTGTGTACTCACCTAGTTGTGCTTACGGGGGTTGAGCTCTGGCTCTTTGGTCCCACCTCTCAACGGTCAATCAACTGTGTGTTTAGAATTACTAGCCAGTAGCCAGGGCTTCGAGTCACCAGACGTTTATTCATCTTCCCTCAACGTGGGTGCCTTGTGGCTGCCTTGTTTTCATTTATTAAACAGTTTATGAGCTTCGTAGCACTATACAGTTGTTTATAACAAATTATAACACTGGACTGTGCAGTTCAAAGCTATTCAGCTGTTTAAGAGAAGTAAACAAAGCCAGCAAGATTGAGGATTTAATTCATGGATTGAATTCTGGATGTACAGGTTTCGAACATCTTGAGTCCTGGGTGGCCCTCCTAGTGAGCTGCGATGGAGTTGATTGGACTCCAGCAGGTGGTGAATATGAGCTCTGTGAACTCCATCAGGTGTATGCTGTATGAACTCTGTGGGCTCCTGCAGGGGGTGTATGTGTGAAAGTGGGTGTGTGTTATCACGTGTTAATTTCTTCGTGATTTTACACACACACACAATATACAGGCTTCGTGTCCCCGACAAGACGAATTATCATAACCGGATAACCCAGCAGACAAAAGTGAAGCTGGTTCACCACAGATACTTATCATAGGCGTCTCTAATACATATTCATTTTTAAACTTCATTTTGGATTACCGGTCATCCAGAGTGGCGTTCAGTTTTAAGTTTGAATTTGATTTTTTGGTTATCAAGGCGAGCAGCTAACACACATGCCAGCCCATTCTCCGAATAGACAGTACGTTTTAATACTAAATGTAATAAATACATTACTGAATATCGGCATAATACATAAATACACTTAATCGCCAGCATCGCAGCAAAATATTGTGAATATTAGTTTACCTGAAAATCTGTATAGAAAACCACGACCACAGACGACCTTGGGAGTGTAGGAGGACAAGCATGTAAATAGCATTTATTGCTTCTTAATTACAATTAGTACTTAACCTATAGCTATATTGATATTACAATTTTATAAAACTAATAAAACAAAACTAAAATCTTTCAATAAATTATAAAGTAACTCAAGATATTTTCAAATTTTGTATAAAATCTCTATTGTTTAATAAAACTGAAAAAAATATTGATATTTAAAATTTGTGGTTAAAGATGAGAGTTTCAGAGCTAACGTAGACTGTTGCTTTACTATATTAAGAATTGAACATGAAAACGTCAACTTAAAAATTTGGGTTTATTAACACAAAATTAGAATATATGGGGAGGTAAATGTAAGGGCACAGTTAAGTGTATTTATTTCCTATGCAGACAGTCAGGAATGTACTTATGACATTTAGTATATTAAAACGTACTGTCTATTCGGAGGAAGGGTTACACATACATCTAGATTTATAGTTACATTTTGAAAATCAGTCAAGAGCATTCATTATTATTGTTTTTATTAAATTTGGTTATGTATTTCAGCGAACTGAACGATATTATGAAGGGTGCTGTGAACGATGTTGGAACGAAGTTGTGAACGATGTTGGAAGGATGTTGTGAACGATGTTGGGAACAATGTCGGAACGAAGTTGTGAACGATGTTGGAACGATGTTGGAACGATGTTGTGAAGGGTGCTGTGAGCAGTGTAAACACAAAGCTATTTTCCGTCTTGAATGCATTTCGTATAAGTTGTTTTCTATTTAACACTGGGATACCGGCGGTCTTAGCAGCAAGCTAAGGACTGTGCCAAACACTGAATAAGGACCTGAGGACTGTCCACCCACCACCGCTCACGCTTGCGCAATATAACTTAATAGGAAAACAAACACTACAGCAAGCCTATGCAACGCAGATTCTGTCCACATACAAAACAATTACAATAACCTTATCTGATTAGCCTATTTTAATACAGTGCTAAGAACATTTTGTTTTTGTTCTGAGAATGTTCTTGGCAGTTTGTTACTTCTGGTCGTCCTGCCTGTGGGAATAAGCAGCTGGCCTTATGGAATGCATTAATATTATAGTTCTATACACTTTGCTAGTTACAGGCTCTGAAAGTCTTGAGCTGTAAAGCCTTTCCCTACTCGTTCCACCCGAAACACGATCCGCTAGTTACTTTACATCCGGAGCCTCAATTATTGGTAGATGCACAGTGGCGAACCGGTGTCGAATAGTCCCAGGACAGGTTGCCCACCCTGGATAGGGTTCGAACCCGAGCAAGCGACGGCATAATTGGCAACGGAATCTAAACACCTAATCTAATTTAACCTAGAACATTACTATAAAATAATATTAATATATAAATGAGGACAAAACTATTTCTAATACGCGATACGTTAACATTGATGAATGTGGGGCGGGGTTTGGCCGCATCTTTAACGAGCCTGCTGCTCTGAGGACGGGCCGCCCCGGTATCCACAGGAAGGGGAGGGGCTGTTTTAAATATTTTCCCAAACGGATTTTCCAGTAACAAACTTTATTTAACGTTATATCTAGCGTCGTTTCATTTTCTTAAACTTACATTTAATGACCACGTCTAAATCCAGATATGATGCTTACCGCGCTTCCTTAGACATCCTTGGAATGGGTGTTATATGTTCTATCAGGAACTTTCCATACAATCACGAATTAATACGATATATATATATAACAATAAAGACATCTTTTACATGGTCAGATATTGTAAAATTATCTTATCGCATACACAGCTTGCAATAACACAATCAGATTATAACCTGTTATTTCGCGAAATATAATTAATAGCAGTTTAAAAGAAATTCACTCACCAGTCAAAGCTGGAGAGAGCAGCGTGTACACCCTCCACCTACGGGGACTAGAGCACTACTGAGGTCATGGCGTGTTTCTTTCCAGACTGACGCCTGGTGATACTGATGTCAAATGACAATTTTTGTTGTGATTGAACGGTAAACGTGATTCTTTTTCGATAAATTAGGCACTAACCTATTGTGTTTTTTTATGTGTTAGCCAGTTGGCCTTTGAAGTTATATAAATGGGCACACTTTGAGCTTCATTATACAGCATTTATTAGTATACGTAGTGTTCTTACGAAGCTTAATTTCATTCTAACCGAGACTAAACTCAGCTGAATTATTCCTGCTTTCTGTTCACTAATATATTTACTTGAATGTGAACAAAATCAACAAATTATAAATAATCGCAAGTGTTGAAGACCTCGCTTTATCAACACCCTCGCTTGTTGCAGGGTCGGAGTTAAACGCGCTAGCCATAGATTACTGAGAATTCTAAATGACCCCACCAGTATAATAATTATAATGATATAATTATATAAGTATAATTCCCTCACGGTGTCTTGTAATAAACTGACATCCCTTTATTTCTTTATTTGAAGAATCCTGTGAGTCATTTGCCTCTCACTAACATCCTCGGGGAATCGGATTCATGATTCCATCTCCTGTAATAACAAATAATATGATTCCTTCTCCTGTAATAACAAATAACATGATTCCTTCTTTAATAACTGAATTATATATACATCTAGACACTCTTAAGCAACATTTCTTTTTAAAGAAATCATTCACTTGGCTAATGAAAAAATATAAAAAATATAATTTAGCCTTGCAGAATAAACGTTACCTGACTTCACCTGAAGGACAATATAATTTTAGTGGCCTCGATGGGGACAAGAAGCCATCGACTTGTCAAAGGTCCCTCTCCCTACCCACCATTGTTCATGATGATTGTTTTTTCCACCTTCGACGAATTTTGAATTCGAGAAGTTTTTTACTCTTGGCATTTACGCTTCGGTGGATATAGGCGATTCCATTGGTAAATTACCCTGTGGGTTGAAAAAAATATATATTGTTGTCTGTCCTACATTGTGGCCTGTGGGGCTTGTGTGTCATTCGCCCTTTTAAAGAGGTGGGGGCAGTATTTTCAAGGTCTCGATGAGATCATCCCTGTTTACGGGCTATTCATGCCCGTGCCACCTCTTGGGTGGCTTAATCTTCATCAATCAATCATCCCTGTCGTAGCCCAATTTGATGTGTGAGTGTGTGAGCTGTTAAGACCCTCAACCTTATCTACTTGTGAGTTGACTTGGGAATATGGGCTAATTACTGTGACCCATCCTCGTGTTTGCTGGAGCATATCTTATTAGGTATTGACGGCATTTTGTGATATACTCTATATTGTTTAATTATAATAATGTTACGTAGTATTGTATTGTGCTCTCGTGATGTAATTAGTTCTGTAGCCTGTATCCCGGGTTCGATTTGTGGCGTAGTGGTAAGACACTCGCCTGGCGTTTCGCGAGCGCTTTGGTCTAAGTTCGTATCCCTGGCCAGGGATCATCATTCTTATTCTATTATGCAGGAAGAACCGCACGTCTATGGGTCATCCAATAAGGTTAGCAGACTTCTAGATGTTACCACTGCTAGGCTTAAGCTCGGCTACAAGTACCTCTGGGAATTTGTAACATCTGCTGATGTAGATTTGACTAAATGTAAACTCTATCAGCAGAACTACTCGCATACTTTGCGTCATTATATAATGGAATGTGAAAAAATCGCGGAATTTAGAGATAACACCATCAATAATGTCCAAGAAATGTGTAAGTACTTCATTAATAATGATGTGCTGCCCGAAATCTTAGCGAAGTATCCAAAATTTGCTTACTGTAGGTAATGCATGCACATGACTGTAAAGCTGCCGCCCAGTTGGGTGGGAGTGCAGCATGACTAGTAACTGTGTGACTCACCATAGATGTAAAGTGCCTTGTATAGTGACTGTTGTGAGCCTGGGTATGGGGTGCATAATAAAGAAAAAAACTGAATTGGCCGGGGAGGATTTACTGGGCGTCAATCCTTAACTGTAGACTCTGTTTACCTAACAGTAAAATGTTGGTCGTTTAAACGATTTGGCGGGTCGTATTCCAGGGAATATTACGATTAAGGACTTGCCCGAAACTCTATGGGTGTTAGTGGCTGTACAAGAATGTAAGAACTCTTGTATAAATTAATAAACAAAATATTTCTCTCTACTATAGTGTAGAATCCAATTTTTGTGCATTAGAATGCACATCTCTTCAACCTCATTTCAATATCTATTACTATAATACAAATACCCAAATTAAGAAATGTAATAATTTTCGTATAATTCTTTCTTATATATTTATACATAATTAGAGGTTTTATTCCCCTTCATAATGGCATACGTGATACTATACACACGATATTGGTTCGAATATGAAGTTAAAGCCCGAGCCAGCAGGCGAGCGCGAGAGGCGACCAGCTGGTGTAGTCCCGTCACCTGCCGCCAGGAGGCTGCAACCCAAGGTACAGATTTCCTGAATTAATGCATTTTCCTACGTATTTTCGACATTACTCGCGACGAAAACATAAAACGCCTGACACGGAACATCACCTGTGAGAGTTTGTCACTGAATGAGAGCCATGAAGTCTTCTGGGGGCGAATTGTCGTCTCTCCGGTGTGAAGCCGAAGTGCTTTGCTTATGGGGGGGAAGTTAATACAATAATAATATTTATGTCTAATACTTTTCCGATGACTTTGGTGACTTTGTAGGTATTGTATCTGTATTGTTTAGGAAAGGTGAAGTAGTTAAATATTCTGGTGTAAAAGTTAATTGTAGCAGCGAGTTTTTTTTTTTATGTACTGTACTATAAACTGGCTGGCTGTTTACGACAATAAATTATTATATATATATATATATATATATATATATATATATATATATATATATATATATATATATATGCTATAAGTTAATTTGTGACGTTAAATTGTGAAGATTATGTAACGTTAATTTGTATTAAATATGTATTTCGGCAGAATTATTACCACGGCTTAGCTGAAATTTGATTACTTGCCGTTCTATTGTGTATTTTTACTAGCATTGTAATAGTCTATACAGAACCTGGCGGTGCCTTGGGTAATGTCGGTGTCGTGTGTACTCTTTCCGCCACATTCGTGTACTTTTGTACGCCATTCCCAAAATATAGGTTACTTGCATTTTTTTGTATATACTGTATGTTTACTTGTTATAACTACGTAACTGACAAATGTTCTTGTTTGTAAAGCTGTTCACTTGAGACAGTTAAGCAAGTCCCAGCTGTGTCCGGGTACCAGTGACAGAGTGAACAACCCAGTGGGGTTTTCTTCCTACTGGGGGGGAGGGGGGATGATGTACATGCTGCTATAGCAGTATATCCACTCACAGGATGAGTGGCGCTGCCCAATACTGTCACTATGGCGGTGTGTCCACTCACAGGATGAGTGGCGCTGCCCAATACTGTCACTATGGCGGTGTGTCTACTCACAGGATGAGTGGCGCTGCCCAATACTGTCACTATGGCGGTGTGTCTACTCACAGGATGAGTGACGCTGGTCAATACTGTCACTATGGCGGTGTGTCTACTCACAGGATGAGTGGCGCTGCCCAATACTGTCACTATGGCGGTGTGTCCACTCACAGGATGAGTGGCGCTGCCCAATACTGTCACTATGGCGGTGTATCCACTCACAGGATGAGTGGCGCTGCCCAATACTGTCACTATGGCGGTGTGTCCACTCACAGGATGAGTGGCGCTGCCCAATACTGTCACTATGGCGGTGTATCCACTCACAGGATGAGTGGCGCTGCCCAATAAACTCGCCCCTCGGGGCAAAAATTAAAATTAAAATGTTTATTAATGAATTAAAGCATGAAAGTAAATCTTTTATATTATGATTTAGCATTTACTTGCACAATGGTTATTGATGGAAATTAATTACCACTCTTGCTATGCTAGACAAATATCCCAAGAAGCATTGTAAAACGTGACATTGGGTTTCAGCAGCAAATAAAGTCCTTGTCCTATTGAAAGCAAAGTATTCAAGAATTTTTCATATAGTACCAATCAAAGTACTGTACTCTCAAGAATAGCTGTAAGAGATAAAAAATTCATATACTGTAACGAGTAATATGATTAAAAAAAGCAGAAAGTACTGCCATCAATATAATATATCAAGATGAGTGTACCGTATTATATTTTTGCTATCAGTTCTGTGTACTTGAGGGCTGTGTAAATAATACTTGAGAGAATTTTTTGTGTAAATACTATGAAATCTGTTCTGAGCACAATTTTGTGACTGCACCATATCAACACTGTGATAGAATTTGTAATTTTGTTCTAAATTAATTTTGTTGGTTCTTGCATATATGTAGGAAATGTAGTCAGGAATGGTCATAGCACAAGTATGTAAAACATAAATTTCTGGTAGTAAAGTTTATTTAATAAATTTCGATTTGCAGGATTTGTTTTAAATAATATTTTGTCCTCTAGATGGCGTTGTCAGTGATCAGAAGGGGAGTGTCCTCTGTGAGCGGGTTGACTGGGCGTGCTTTAGCTGCCCCATTGCCTGTGCTCCGTCCACAGGTAACTAATCTTATTAGCTGTTAAGGCATGACCTATGCCCTAAAGCAGCATTCCTCAACCAGGGTTCCATGGACCCCCCCATAATAACTAGGGGGGGGGGGAGTTCCACAAGCAGTAGTGATAAATAGATTCACTCTTAATAATATGCAAATGTATTTTTGAGTAATTTTTGTGTTTTTCTCATTTTAACCGGTATCAAGAGCAAAGATAAAAAATGTTCAATTAACAGTGATAACGTATATCTGAAGCTATATATATCTGAATATCTGCAGCTATAGTATATCTGAACTGGGTGCTGGAGATATTTGCCAGGGGTGCTTCAGGAATACAATGTAGCTCATGTCCCATTTTCTGTGACCAGTTTATAGGTTTGTTTGTATTGATATAAAAGTGAAAAATGGTCATAGTGCAAAGTAAATTATTTGAATAATGTTGACTACAAATGTTGTTCATGCTAATGGGTTTCTATAATGTACTGTTGTTTTCACTTGCCATATTTTAATACAGTACTTGCATATCTCGTGTTATATTCCGTACTTACTCGAGGAATGAGATATTGCTCTTTATGCCCCAACTCTTAGCCATTCATATCTGGCACACAAATTACCCCTATTAACATTAGCGTTTTCATCATATTTCTTTTTAACCACTGCGCCAAGCAACAAATGTTGCTCTGAGGGTTGTGTGATTTTTTTTAATTAGGCCATATTTTCAGTTTTTTTTAATGTTTTCATCACTCTTTATGATTTGAAATGAAAATGATTGAGTTTGGAAACATTTTGTCATTAACATTAGCTGAACATTTATAAAAACAACAACAATATCCTTAACAACTACACCGTGAAATTTTTGCCAAACAGGTGCGCAGTGCAGGGGTTAAAACTGTAGATGGAATTGACCACAAGAGCCTCTTCTTTCTATGCATTCCATTTTCCTACCTGTACAGGGAATGAGAACTTTCTTACATCACTTCAACTAGATTACGTATGCAGCTTAGGTCATCAGGTATAAACAGCTAGGCAGTATGGCATGAGGAACTAGATCTCGCATCCTGGCAAGCACTAACTCGTAAACATTAAAAATGTGAGTACAGTACTGAAATTAAAAGCCATCCATTCACCTTATCTCCTACACAAAGCGGCATTCACAGGGAACCAGTACAGTCGTAATCCAGCATATCATCCACAGTAGCAATCCACTACTTTATATGATGGTGTATTTTTGTATTTTGGTTTCCTTATATAGATCTTATATCCATAATGGTATTTGCAGGTAGCAACTATAGTAAGCAAGACTATGCGTGACAAGGACTACAAGCGCCCTGTGCCCTTTCCATATAAAAAAGATACATATGGGTTTTTTGCAGCAGTGTTTGATAAAACAACCTTCCGCTTCGATGAAAACTCAAAGATCATTATTGTAGATGGCCCAATTGCTGCAGGAAAGACTGAATTTGCTAAGGTATGTTACTCTTAATAGTTGAAGTAACTTTAAGGTCAGTTTTAGTACAGTGCAAAAGAAAATATGAAATTTATTTATTTTTAAGTGCTAAAAAAGAAAATGCCTTCCATGTGTCGATTTACAGGCTGTAATATAAAACACGTTTAAAGTACAGTATGTTACTTCTAAGTAACATACTTTAAATTTTAAGTATATGCTCCTTGGCCATATAATGGCTTCCTTACACTGTACAGTATGTCCTGGTTTCGACTATAAGGGTCTAAGATGGGTCGTAGCAGTGTCACTTTCATTTCTAATGTGGGTTGGGTTATTTGTGTTCAGCCTTGTTAGTGTAACTTATTCTGTACATAATGAATTTTTTGTCTTTGTAAATTAAGTCCTTGAAATATCGTGACATTCCTACATCTTTCTTGTCTTTGTAAAAGCATAGAGAAAGTCCCTCCAGGCTTTGTCATTTCTTATTCTATTACTGTATTAATATATTGTGGTTTTTAAAGCTATTGGATTTGTAATTGTTTTTTAATTAAATTGAACATGCTGTATAGTAATTGTTTTTTAAATTAAATTGAACATGCTGTATAGTGCAACTTTGATTTGGCAAACTGCAGTATATGGGACCACTCCAGTTCCGTTTGTCTGAAGCTTCATTGCAACTTAAAATGTTCAGGAGGCATTTATATGATATAATTTTTTTTTTATAAAACAAACAAAACTTTTATATACTGGTACAACCCATCCTCCTGAAATTATAACACTTTTTTGTATTGTGTGGTCAATCATATCAATGTGTAGTAATGGGACCCCAGTACGCCACTTTCTAGGCTTTTTTTTTTATAGAGGTCAGAAAAAATAACGCTGAAACTAAACTTAAATATTCCTAGGCCTAGTATAGCTCATACATGTACTGTACTCTATTAGGTCTCAGATAGCATGCATTAGGCCTAAGACGGTTTGTTTAGGTTAGGTTTTATTAACAACAAAAATATAAAAACTTTTGTGGTTTGTACAAATTCAGTACTACAAAAGTACTTTCAGGTAGTCCATCACAACATGCAACTTTTGACCTCATACAGTAGTTACTATAAGTACTTTCATTTTAGGAGGTTGGGCTGTTATATGATCCTATTACCATTGTACAGGAATATATATATATAATATTTTTATTTACTTAGAAAACGGCATACTGTTCGTCTTGATCAAATCCAAGTCTCTCTGTAGTTATTAACACTGCCTCTTGTAGGACTGGGTTACTGAGGATGTTAAAGAGACTGTCGACAAATCCAGCTGAGTAAAAAATTAATGGAGGGAAGGTAGCGAGTAAATGCGGGAGGAAGCGAGTTAGACGGGAGGGAGTGAATTGAGGAAGCGGAATGGAGTGAGTGGGGTGGGAGGGAGCAACTTGGTGAGGGACATAGAGAGCAAGGCAGGCAGTGAGTAAAGGAACATTCGAGGCATTTTTTATTTGTTTTAGATATGCTGCAATAGACTATTGGGATACCTTCCTGGAATTGTCATTACAGTGGATTTCTTCATTTGTAAGTTCTCTATTTAGCACATTCAACAATTGGTGTGATTATTAAGTGCCATAATTTTTTAATTATTAATTTTAATTCTAATCAAGTTAAATAATTCTACAGGAAATAGCAGAGGAATTGGACATGTTCTATGTGCCTGAAGCCAACATGGACATGGTATATATCAACCCCTATGGTTACGACATGAGACAGCTGGATGACCGCCTTCCAGATACGGTTAAAAGCTTTGATGAGAAGAAGTTTCACCAAAATCCCAAACACCGCAGCGTTGCTATTTTCCAGTTTGAAATGTTCCGCCTTCGCCTAAGCCAGTACATTGATGCCATTGCTCATGTACTGAGCACTGGTGAGCATAAATGCTGATTGAATTTTAGTATTATACTGTACTTGTGTTTTAAAAGTGTTATTTTATAACAAATTTGATTTAAGTGAGTCAGTTTTTTTTATATAATGATTAACTCAAATTGGTTTTCAGATACTGTACATAATCCATCTGCTGGGTACCCAAGCTTTGTGCCATGATCTAATGTTTGTAGTGTATCTGTAGTTGGTTCTGTTAAGTATTCCAGCAGTATTTCTGATATTGGGTGGGAGGTTGAGAAGGCAAGAACCTCTGAAGTTTATGCCATATGTTCTCTGAGTGTTCCAGTGGCACCTCTACTGTTTACTGGGTCTATTTTGGCATGTCTTACCATGTCTAATGCTCTAGTAGGCTGTGATTTTGTTGTGCATATTTGGCACCTGGCCCTTGAGTACCTAATGTATATAGTAGACTGGTTCAAGCTTACAAAAATTAAAAAAAAAAACACACAAAATGTCTCGCCCCTGGCAATTGTGAGGGTTGTTATAAAATCAATGCGTTTAAATTATCAGCTTGATTCATATATTTACTGGTTCTATCAGGCTATTTAAGTAGGCGATGAGGTAGTATTTCAAGTCACTTTTAAGGTAACAACTATTCTCAGGTTGATCAACCAAGACACTGTTGAAGGAGACATAACATTATTTGCACCAGTTGCCAAGCAGCTATCAGTTAATTAATTTTTTCTGCTCCAGCCCAACCCATTTGATCAAAGTTTGACTGCTATTTAGATTTGTTTTGCTTTCATAAACTGCATTACAAAATTTTCTCTCCAAAAGGTCAGGGTGTGGTGATGGACAGGAGTGTGTACAGCGATTTTGTCTTTGTGGAGGCTATGGCAAAGTTTGGCTATATAAGCCGGCTGGTAAGTTTAGTATGCTTCTCTCATGAACAAATATTGAAAAGTGCTTGTGGTCACTTGTCACAGAATAGATGATAATCTGATAACTTGTGGAGGTTTACTATGTATTGATGTAACTTTTCTCCTTTCTTGTGGGGGTTTCCTGAGTGTTCAAGTTAACTATTCTGGTTACATGTGGTTTACCTTGTACATTTGCTTAACATTTTTGTTAGCATTACAAATTGTATATCTTTAAATAATGCTTGTTGTTCCCCCCAGCTCAGAAGCTGTATTATGAATGCAAGAAGATGACTGTACCAGAGCTGATGCGACCCCATCTTGTGATATACTTGGATGTGCCAGTTGATGTTATTCAGCAGAGGATTAAAGAAAGAAACCTTCCTCATGAAATTAACTCAAAAGTGTATACACCAGAATTCTTCTCCTACATGGAGAATGTGTACAAGATGAAGTATTTGAGAGAAATGAGGTAAATAATGTCAAATGTGAAGTCATTAGATATCCTATCATTCCTCCTGGCACTAGTATTTTCTCCCAGTTATTTTCCAGCCACACCCAGTAGGTTACATTGCCTTTGACATTCTTTCAATCTGACAAAAATATAGTGAGGCCTATGTGTAGGGGGATATAAATCTACTTGACCAATCTTGAAGTTGTTTAGATAGTTAATGTCCTCACAGTCTGGCCTCTGACTAGGCTTTCTGTTTGATGTTTGATCAATCAGGCTGTTTAATGACACTGCATGCAGTCTTGTGTACAAGTTGTAGTCTGGTTGATTAGGTACTCTTTTGAGGTGTTTACAGAGTTTTCTTTTGAACACCGAAAGGGGTCAGCTAGTTTTTAAGCTAGCTAAAGTTTTTAAGCTCATCTCAAGGAATCATCTCAAGATATCCTCAAGATAACCGTCCTGCCAAAGCTCCATGCCTACATACCCCCTTCCAAATGCTATATAACTATACTGGCTTGATGCTTTCTCATTATAACACACTTATCCTACAAAGTTCTGATGAGCTTTCCTTCCTGTGGCAAATGTTTTCTCAAAAGCTTAGTATTTTCATTTCGTATGTTTTGTGTTACAGTTGTATACAATAATTTGGTATCTATAATTGGCCATATATTCCTAGGGAAGGCTATAGTATTCACTGACAGTATAGAAGTTTGGAGCCACTTTCATATGTGGCCTAGGAGAATTTAGTATTAAAATGAGATGGCTCAAGGTACTCGTAAGGTAAGATAATTATCAGGAGAAAGTGTGAAGCCAATATGACTATATTGGTTCAAAACTCATTTTGTTTTTGTTGACTTAGGGCCAACAGCTGTGCTAGGATTAGAGCCACCCATTTTATTTGTATGTAATGCATAATTTTATCATGTTTGTTTTACAAGAAGGCTAAAGCTGAAAAGAAGATTAATTAATAAATTTTTGCTCAGTGTTCATTCAGAACTGTTGCTGTATGACTGGTCAGCAAAGGGGGAGCCTGAGGTGGTTGTAGAAGACATTGAGCGTATTAACTTTGATTTCGACAAGAATGATCCAAAGATGGCCGACTGGAGGTGTGGCGATGAGTGGGATTGGTGCCAAAAACGTATGATGTAAGTATGATATGGGGAAAAAAGTTTGGCGTCTACAGATATTGAGAAATATATTAAAAGAATCAGCACTCGACTTCACTGGCTCAGGGTATTATTCACATATTAACATTCTTCACTTAAGCTTGTTTAGTGCAGAACAATGCGAGTAGCCTTCAGAATTCAGATTAATTAGTTTACCTGGTCTGGGTTAGGGAGGAGTTTGTGATATTTTGTCACTTTTTGTCAATTGCACGAGTTGAGATTTTTCTTATATGTGATATACAGTACTTCATCCTTTTCCAGATTTATATACAAATTTATTTATTTTTTAATTTGAATAGTTAATAATATACTGTACCATAAACACCGTAAATACAAAAACAAATATTTTTACTTACTGAAAATTGTCCTTAATCTGGCCAACAACAGTACTTTTTTATTATGGGCAAACATGTATTTTCTCATGTTGTTGTACCTCTCGCTTACCAGGCCTAACTTGCTAATGTAGCTAGCAGACATCTTTTCTGCTCTCAAACGTTTAATTACTGTACCTGAAGAAAATGGACGAAGTTTGTTGAGTAATGCAACGTAACTCCAAGCTTGCACAGAGGGGAAAATCACATTTTACCCTTACAAAAATCACACAAGCCAGTTACTACTGTTCTGTGTACAGTCGCAGATGTGTGTGACTGTATTTAATAATCTATAGTACAGTACAAGTAGTGTACTATAGTACACTGGTAACTACTGTATATATAGTACATGTACTATAGTACGGTAATACACCCTGCGAGCAATTTGGCCTAGGTTCGTATCCAAGCCGGGGAGGATTGACTATAGGTGCTAATCCTTAACTGTAAGCCTCTATTCAGCCAACACGTCTTTCAATTATCTGAGACATTTAAGGGTTAAGGATTTTATAGCAGTTTATTTTATACTACTATGTTTGTACTGTTGCTAATAGAATATTTCATGACCAATACAGGTATACAAAGAGGAAGTGGTGGATTATGCATTGGATGAATGTGCCGCCCCTTGATGTTCCTGAAGTAATGGTGGCCGCCGAGGACGTCAAGACGTTTAAAGATGTGTGGCACTCTGTAAGTCTTGTTCTGTTTGTGTGGCAATAATATAGATGTATTGTTTCTCTGTTTGTTATGCCTCTTGATATTTTTTTTTTTACAGAAAGATGATGTAGCTTTGATATACATTTTAATGAAAATTATGTAAGTTGAGCTTTTATTAAGATTCGTGTGTAGATTGTTGTCCCCCCCAAAGTGAATGATTAAGTCTGACCTAACCTAGTAGGTTTGGTGGGCATTATAGAGGCTGGGGATTGGGTGGATAACCCATCTTCTCTAAATTTTTTCATAATGAAGGTAAAAATGGCCTTATATCTGAGGCCTAAACCTGCTCAGGCCCCCAGAAAGCAAAGGCAGGCTTATATGACTATATTGTGAGAGGGATAATTTGCAGTAGAAATAGTTGGAACTAGGAACAGAGTTTTTAAAGAAGGAAAGATTGATGTGAGGTTAGACAACACCTTGGTTTTTGTGGGGGTGTGTAAATTGATACTTGTGCTGAAGGATGTGTGTGTACAGTTATGTCCATACTGTCGATAATGTGCGTGCCTGAGGTGAATAAGGGTATGGATCGATTCCGTCATATAACCTCAATATTTTTTGTATCTCCCACAGGCTCCTGGGATGAAGTATGCTGAGGGCTACAATGCAGATATGGGAGATCAGTTCATTCTTACCAAGTTCTAAATCTAAATGACGGCCATCAAATTAATTTCATGTGATGCATTACTTCAAATACTTAGTGGAAAGCATTAATTTATAAAATTATGACAGTATTGTTAGACATGATGGCTTTTGTAATTGAACAGCAAGATTTAATGTTACAACATTTTCGATGATTTGTTGTAAGCATGAATGTCTCTCATGATGTAATATATTGTACAGATGGAAAATATAATGTTTAATTATTTGTGACTCTGCTCTTTTTCCTTATTTAAAGCACATTATTTCAGTGGAAATTTAATCTACAATTTTTTTGTTTTACTTTTAAGCGACGGTTGCTTTCTAAATTTGTATGATAACTTGTAGTGCAGTAGTCAATGCAGTTGGCCTAGGCTAACAGGCTTCATGTCCCTGACAATGGGATCTCAAGATCTCAAGAATTATACAATTAAAGCTTACACTTGGATATTTCTGCACATTTGTCAAATAACTCTGTAATGTAAAATATTTAATTTCTTTACATACAGTACATCATTATCTATTTCAATGTAATGCTGCATTATATATTTATCCTTTAAGGTAGAACACAGTCGTACCACATTTAATAATTATATCCCATACTTTTTCTAGCACTCCTTACAAAAAAAAACAAATTAGAATAATTTAATACTTAAATTGTATTACTTTTTGCCATCAATACTGAATAATTAGGAAAGCAAATTGATACACGGACTTGTCTTTCCATCCCATTTGACTTTGGCTCATGCTCTCCTCATTCGTGGTTTTATATGCCTATACTTCGGACATATTGCAGCTCGTCCCTAGGTCAACCACTGACCTTCCCCAGGGTGGAATTTACAAAAGGTGCCTCACTTCCAACTGCTAGGCAAACACAGGCTTTATATAAAAGGAAACATGCCCACTTATTTTTGTTCTGCTTGGGGATTGAACCAGGGAGAAATTACACAATCTTGTTTAACACTAGATTCAAAATTTTTGCTCTTTCATTCCCTTTAATACTGTTATTAAAGGAATACAGTTTATAGAACTTTTATAGCTACTCGATAGATTTAAGACTTTCATTTAGACTTGTAGACTTTCTAACTTAATGAATGCTATATGCCTTATGGACTGAGCATAAATGTTTAAGCTTGCTTTATCACTGGAAATATATAATCTGCACTCTTATTTTTCTTAATACACCTCATTGTTAATGGCTTAAATTTTTTTATTAAGAGCATACCTATTAAAAATGCAGGTAAGCCTTCGGAGCCTGGTCACTTGTAAGGCCTGAGAAGAATGAAAAATTATTAACTTTTAGATAAATTGTATGATGGACACATTTATCTTTCAATACAGTAACAATACAGAGGACTAATTCCAACTTACCTTGATCCCTATCTACTATATAAACGCTTATAATGGTATGTTCAGTAGCGTAATTCCCATGCAAGTTCTTTACCTCATTCTATCTCTGCCTTTGTACAAAGTCTCTGGTGTAGTGGTACTTACCCAGCCAACGATTTCATTTGGGTTCGAAACCTGGGCAGGGAGGATTGCTAATCCTTAATTGATCAAACATGTCGGAAGAGGAAGATTGTATACTGCTCTAGGTGGATCTTGAAAATCTGGAGGAATGGTCTTGGAAATGATTGCTTGACTTGAACCCAAGCAAATGTTAGGTGATGAAATTTGGAGGGGGTGGGGGAGAGCACAGGATGGGAGGGTACGCAAATGTTTGAATCTTAAAAAAAAATCGCTCAAGGCACAGATTAACATAAAAAGTATCAGGAACTTCAACATCAGTATTCACTCAATTTAACCACTCTTATCTAATGTTTCGCCTGTTGTAACGACCGTTGTTGTTATAGGTTTAGCTACTTGGAACTTGCTATGGTGAGCCCGTAACTTACCTGGCACAGAAGCGGGGCAGGTAGCACGGGCTATGGTGAGCCCATAGTGGACTTACCTGGCACAGGAGCGGTGCCGTCTGCCGATTCCCTATGATATGGTCAGCTAAAAATGTGTCTCTCTAACGACCGGTATCTGGAGCCTCATATACCGGTCTGGCGGTCGATAAAACCGTAGGTCGGTATTAGGTTTGGAGCCGTAAACCTTACGAAGGATATTCTCCTGCACGAACAGTAGCAGAGCTTAACATCAACAAAATTATACAGTAAGAGAAACTAATAAACTCAGAATAGGGAAATGCTATTAAAATATGTGAGCACTATAGTTTTAGTTTAGTTCATTTATTATGCACCCCATACCCATCTTGTGGGCGGTAGTGGAAAGGGTTACAGAGGCACATAATGGGCTCAGGGACTGAACCCCACAATTCAATTAGCTAAGCAAGTTACAATCTTGATGAGCTAGTTACAAAATTCCATATAAGTCGTCACATCAACAATGGGTTCGAGATCGACCTCAAGTACAGGTTCTAAATTAAGCAACTGACATATGTGGAGAGCTAGTGTCACAATTTATATGTTTGTCCTGCACACCGCCTCCCATCCAGTGGGCACTATAGAGTGCACTATTTCTGGTGCTGCATGTTTGAGAAAAGCAGTAAAGTGTGGTCCAATATCTACAATTGTATGCTGTAGTATACATAAGTGGTTTATTCAGCACCGCTCAACTGGCATTGCAACACTATTTGAAGAGCTTAAGTTGCAGCAAATAAACTTGCCATTCAATTAGCTATATAAATTAATTAAATTAACTCGGGCAATATTCTTGCCCGAAACGCTATGCGTACTAGTGGCTTTAGGTATTGTATGTACTACCTCTTATCTTTAAATCGAACAGAATGTTTGTACTGTAACTCTGCAACTATGTATGTACTTTTCCTAAATAAATTATTATTATTATTATTATTATAAAGATGTCACTGCAAATGTTGGAAGATTTAAGGCTCGGCATAACATTTCCAATACCCAAAAAACATTCTGGTGAGGCTTCAAGCGCTGATCCCACGAATGTTGAATTATTCAAGGATAAATTAAACATTGTAAATAATAATTTAAGCAAATTTTTTTGAAATTTTTTGAATTGTCAATAATAATTGAAGCAAATGCCAAGTGTATAATGGTGACGAGACAGGGTTTATGTGGAGAGCTGCACCCAGTAAATCCTCAACCAGCAGAACGCAGGAAAATATTCCTAGACGAAAGATAAGCAAGGAACGACTCTCAGCCTTGCTCTGTGCTAATGCCATTGTAACGGTATCGACACCGTCGCTGGAGTATGAAGTGACCGATTTCAGCCCCATCTATGGGTCTGCACTCCAGCTCCCCGGTATTTGGTGCTACGCAGACAATGCCATCTGTTGGTGGTGTGGTATCAGGAAAGGCTCCGGTTTCCTGCCCCAGTTAAAAGAGGAGGCCGATGATGATTTCTTTTGGGTGGCGTATCGAGATAAACGCCATCTAGGTTGTGGCTACAATTTACAATGTCAATTCCCCGGTGGAAGGGTGTCATCCTATGGTCATCCAGTATACTGTCTATCTAGCTAATGACGTTTTATGTTCACAGAGGTGACATAAAGGGGCGATTACGTCGAGGAGGGCAGTTCAAGAACTCTTGACTTGGTCCTGTGAGAGGACAAAGTGGCCGCTGTCGGTTATAGCAGTGTGTTAGCTGCTGGTTTATGCAGTGTTGGATAGGCCGACGTACCCGGGATTAGCCAGGAAGAGTTATGCGACGACAGTGGTGCGTCTGTTGAGAAGTGCTGCTAGTGAGCGACTAGAGACTTCTGCCAGGGTGCTAGCTACCCCTGTATGTGATTGTTTGAGACCCCTGTCAGCGTGATGCTGAAACCCTCTGCCAGTGTGCATCGGGAGAGCGGAGGTGGGGTGTTGGCACATCGTGAAGATACGGTGTGTGTAGACTGGCCCATGTTGAAGAAGGTGAACTCATAGGTGTTTGCCATTAGGTGTGGACGACGTGTACCTGGACAGTGGATTCACCTGGATTTGATAAAAACACTGCTGATGTATTGTCCCGAGTGAAAGACACTATTGTAAATATGTGTAGTAATACTTTAATACAATATATAGTGGTGAAGGAGTTAATATCTTGGTGAAGGTGTAATTGTGTATTGTTTAAACCACCTTTATTTTTTTGCACTACTACTTGCCTCAGCCAGTTTCTTGAAAGCTTACCACCGACTTGGGGCTGGATATAGAAGAGGTTATAACAGCCAGAACCCGGTTACTGGCCCGAGCTGGCCGTAACAGCCATCGATGCCTCTCACAGGACAAGGTATATGCATACTTGTGTATATGCATACATACGTAAATACATGCATACATTCGTAGATCAACAATTATCACGGAAATCTCGTACGACAAAATGTGTTGTGTTAGGAAAGTCTAACAATAGATTCCAACTTGGACGATGTTGGTGAGGCTCTGCCTAAAGGTGTCTGATATCAGAAAGATGGAAACAAATTGAGGACCTCATTGAATATTCAAGAAAAAGTATATATGAGGTTGTTGAAAATTTTTGATACACACTTAACAGCCTTTAAGCAATGTCTCAGTACGTTAGGCAGCCTGGTTCAGACGAAAATTGATAAATGCATGATTTCAGTCGTGCAGCATCTCCTAGCGATGCTATAAAAAATTATTGAAAAGCAAAAGCAGGGTGCAAAAAGTGTTGATAGAATACAGTAGTTTAAGTGTTTATGAATAATTAAGCCTTGACAAAAATATATACTGTACACAGTGTAAATACTGAAATAAGTTTCGATTGTACAAGTGCGTTACAGGTGTTAGTCAATATTTGTTTATTAAAAGTGCAGTGCATTACTCTCACGCGAATTAGTAGCAAGCCTAGCTGTTATGTGAAGTGAATCAATGAAAATAAGTGTATATACTGTATAGTTTTATTAAGTGAATAATAGAATCCTTGTATAGTATACACTGTCGTGAACAGTGTTATACTACATTATAGTGAACAATACAAACTAAGCACCACAGAGGATGACGTAATCTTCACAGCTTCGCAATCTTCAGCCTCACAAAAAGTAAGTCAGTTGATCAGTTTTACTAAAGTATTATAACATATTGTTTTTGTTTCAACAATAGCTACAGTTTTAATTTATTTCACTTATTATGCACCCCATACCCATCTTGTGGGCGGTAGTGGAAAGTGTTACAGAGGTACGTGTTGTCAAGAGGAAACTAGATTGTTTCCTTCAAAGAGTGCCGGACCAACCGGGCTGTGGTGGGTATGCGGGCCTGCGGGCCGTTCCAAGCAACAGCCTGGTGGACCAAACTCTCACAAGTCAAGTCTGGCCTCGGGCCGGGCTTGGGGAGTAGAACTCCCAGAACCCCGTCAACCAGGTACATAATGGGCTCAGGGACTAAACCCCTACATATTAGTCTCTGCAAATTTATGTTCTATCATTAGCACAGAAAAGGTGAACTCGCAAGATTTCGTCTTGGCTAGCGCCTGGCCGCAACAGCCTAGCATTAAAAATACATTAGCTGTACTGTACAAGGTAAAACAAAACACATCTCTAATTTTTTATTTTTTTGAGAAAAAGCTAACAATCAATTATTGATAGACATGAAATATTTCGCAATACAAAGGAATTAACCGATTTTTTTGTGACGCATATCAGCCATGCAGCAGCCGGCTTAATTTAAGCCACGGAGCGTCACTAACTTGGAACGCAATTACACACTGGAATTATACACTATTTTGCACACTGCATAAAACTTTTTAGGTATTTTAGTAAGAAAGTTGCACAGCTTCCCAACAAGAGGGAGGTGTACAATTTTTGTTAGTGTTCCATACAGATGTTACTGTACAAGTACAGTACAGTGATTAACTATATTTTTCTTTATTATAAAGCTACTGTGATCTATTGCAAATCAAAGTACCATGTACATTTGCGCTATGAACTTTATATCATTTTCGTTATATAAAACATACCTGAATGTTACCTGAAATATTAGTGACATTTCAACAACATCGGATATAACGGAACCCCGCATGTAACGACCTACATGGGGCTGAACCCAGGTCGTTAAAACGAGTGCATTCGTTCACTCAATCTTTACATTATTAAGTCTTGTAGTACAGTTGACTTCGAACTCGACTCACACTCTGGGATTCCAGGTTCGACGCAGGACAAGGGACTGGTTACATTTCCTTTCACCTAATGTCTTTGTTCACCTAGCAATAAATCTGGGAGTTGGGCAACTGTTGTGGGGTTGCATCTTGGGGCGGTCAGTAGTTCTTTAGAGGGGAAGGGGCGCCTCAAGACAAGCTTTAAGTATATATGTATACATGCTTCCTGTCACGAGCAAACCCAAATTATTTTTAACATTAGTGACATACAAAGCTAGTGAGCATTCATGTAGCCTGTTGACCAAACCACATACTAGAAAGTAAAGGGACGACGACGTTTCGGTCCGTTCTGGACCATTCTCAAGTCGATTGTCATTCTCACAATCGACTTGAGAATGGCCCAGGACGGACCGAAACGTCGTCGTCCCTTCACTTTCTAGTGTGTGGTTTGGTCAACATATTTCAGCCACGTTATTGTGACTCCTCGTCTTCATGTAGCCTCCAGGCCCCTGGGCAAGAAGCTCTCAGGATATTGTACACTGCCCTGTATTACACCAGTACAAGGATACGCGGTGTTCTGGTGTGGAATCCCCACTTCAAAAAACCCCATATCCAAACCTAGAAAAGTCCAAGCTCAAGGGTTGGCTGCAAGGCATGGCCCCTGAACCTAATGAGCTAAGCTACTAGGAAAGGCTGAGAGAACTAGATCTTACTACACAGCAAAAGAGAAGGGCAAGAGGTAACGTAATTGATGTGCAAGAAACTTAGGCATTGCACAAGGGGAGAAAACCAAAGTGTTGAAAAAGAACGGTCGACAGGACAAGAGGGGAAACTTGTATAACCCGTACGGCTGCAAGGAAAATCTCTTCAGTGAAAGAGTAGTAATTGGAATGTCTTGAAAGGAAAATGCAGTTCAGACCTACTCAATCCATATTATCAAAAGTAGGAATGATAAGCACAAGGGTCGGGAGTCACAGCAATAGGTAATAGGCAATCAAAGGCATGCCTAGAAGAGGCAGCTCGACTTGAAAGCTCTTAGAGATGGGTACATATAGGTGGGAGAAATATACACTCGTATACAACTTTAAATTTAAGTCTGATCAAAACGTGAGAATTGAATTTTTGCATTAAACTGAAAAAGGTTCAGAAGCCGAAACTCGAGTGCATCTAGGTGAATAAACACTGCCTTTTCTCTCTCCTCCCTCTCTCTCTCTCTCCCTCTTTCCCTTTGCATCTCTCTCTCTCTCTCTCTCTCTCAAGCACGCTCACAAGAACACACTAACCACCCCCGCAACACAGCAACAAATCGCCCGCTCCTGCAACTTATGTGTTTGCTTCCTGCGGGATAAGTGATGCCACGTTTGAAAGTTCGTTCATGTTACTAATGGATAGATTTTTCTCCCAGTTGGAACATAGTTTAAAACACTTGCGGAACTTGGAGTTATGTCATTACTGACTCCGCCGTCGTTCATCCTGTGGCAGCCGTTGGTAATCTTGCCAGCCAATAGGAGCCCAGTAGAGAGTAGAATAGCATAAGCTCTATTCTTTCGAGATGTAGTTTATTATATCAATAAACTTAATTGAAAGGGACCCATAGGAGTTATAGCAGGTCGCAA
Source organism: Procambarus virginalis (assembly GCA_020271785.1). Lineage (NCBI taxonomy): Eukaryota > Metazoa > Arthropoda > Malacostraca > Decapoda > Cambaridae > Procambarus > Procambarus virginalis. The sequence goes on along the minus strand of WNGS01166226.1, from coordinate 2,897,038 downwards.
GGCTCAGTTGACCAACGTTCGTCACCCGTCCAAGAAGAGGCCAGACCTGCCAACCAACAAACTCGTCCACAGAGCTGTCAAAGAATAACAATCTTAAATCTAACTCTTCTGATGGCTGTAAACTAAGAGTATCTAAGAGTATTTTCTTTGTTCAAATTCACTTTAATGTCTTTGGAACATGTAACTATATATGTAAAAACTCAGATTTATTCAAAGTTCAAAAGCAAACCAATATACGCAAATAATTTCGAACACCCCCCTCCCCTTCCTTAAAAAAAAGGGTTCAGTGCCCATTTCCAGGTCTCCCTCGTATGGATAATTGATATTGATCATCGCGGGACCTCAAACGTCATTACTGTTCGACCGCTGTCATTTAAATTATTACAGCCTTTGAGTGGCATTACAGCAAAGCCTTCTATTTTTATACTTCAAAAAAGGGCGCTGGCAGACCCTGGCGTGAGGGAAAGGAAGAGAGAGAGAGAGAGAGAGAGAGAGAGAGTACTGAAGTTAGTGGAACACTATACAGAGCAGCGATGTGACAACAATATGCTGCCAAACAGCCAGCCCAAAATATTTAAAAGTGACATTAAGAATCTAATATGAGGCTATGATCAGGTGATCAGATCCATATGTATTGGGAATTGCTCATTAGAAATATATATAACATCCATCAACACTCTTCTTCCTTACAGCTCATACCCACATTACTCTTACTTCACTACTACTCTCTCTCTCTCTCCTCGTCTCTCTCTCTCCAACTCTCCTCTCTCTCTCTCTCATCTCTCTCCCCGCTCTCTCTCTCTCTCTCTCTCGTCTTTACCTACGTTTTTCTGTCTCCACCACCTTCCATCCCAGAACCCCACACCAACTGGGGCCAAGATGTAGGATGATAATTGCAAGGCTTCGCTAAATCTCTAATTGAACCTTGAATCCCTCAAGGTTCTCGTCAGGAGGAGAAGTGTGAGACTGCAGACGCCTGGAGGATTATTAGCGCAAGTGGGTTGTGGGATGGTAGGGAGGGAGGAGGCGGTGAAGGGAGGGGGGAGGCAAGTGTGGGCTGTTGGGGTGATAAGGGAAGGGGCGGAACGTAGATTGGGTGAATGAAATGAGTCAGGGGTGAAAGACATGCATACATAATACATACATACATACATATAGCAACTATTTACTCTCCGTAATTAATGTACACACTGATCACATTCAGTAGTTACATTTGATGATGTCATATATTAACGATTTCCAGGCCTCGGCCTCGGAAGGTAAGGTGCACTGGTTAGTTCGTACGTTCCTGTTAGGCTAAACAGTGGCAATTTTTACGGAGTGGGCAATCAAGAGGTCGGGGTGTCCAGATATCTCCATACATCAACACTCGTACATCAGCTGTTTTCCCCCACACAAACAAACAAACGAAGAGTTTGGAATATTACTGTGTACAGTATTTCTTAGCCGCAGACTTCCGGACTCGCTGATAGTATGGTATGTTTGGCTTGTAAAGAGTCTGGTGTAATCCACAAGCTCTCTTTCCCCCCATTCACCCGGAGGCTTTGGCTTACTTAGAGACCTTACTCGTCTTGCTGTTTGGCCTCGAGTCCTATTTACATACATGAGGGTCGTGGTAGNACATCACTGCCTAAAGCATTCCATTTATTAACTACTCTGACACTGAAAAAATTCTTTCTAACGTCTCTGTGGCTCATCTGGGTACTAAGTTTCCACCTGTGTCCCCTTGTTCGTGTTCCACCCGTGCTGAAGAGTTTGTCTTTGTCCACCCTATCAATTCCCCTGAGAATTTTGTAGGTAGTTATCATGTCTCCCCTTACTCTTCTGTTTTTCCAGGGAAGTGAGGTTCAGCTCCTTTAGCCTTTCCTCGTAGCTCATTCCTCTCAGTTCCGGGACGAGCTTGGTGGCATACCGCTGAATCTTCTCTAGCTTTGTCTTGTGTTTAACTAGGTATGAACTCCAGGCTGGAACTGCATACTCCAGGATTGGTCTTACATAAGTGGTATACAGGGTTCTGAAAGATTCCTTACTGTGTGTGTGTGTGTTGTGTGTGTGTGGTGTGTGTGTGTGTGTGTGTGTGTGTGTGTGTGTGTGTGTGTGTTGTGTGTGTGTGTGTGTGTGTGTGTGTGTACTCACCTATATGTACTCACCTATATGTGTCTGCAGGATCGAGCATTGACTCTTGGATCCCGCCTTTCGAGCATCAGTTGTTTACAGCAATGACTCCTATCCCATTTCCCTATCATACCTGTTTTAAAATTATGAATAGTATTGGCTTCCACAACCTGTTCCTTAAGTGCATTCCATTTTCCCACTACTCTCACGCTAAAAGAAAACTTCCTAACATCTCTGTGACTCATCTGAGTTTCTAACTTCCATCCATGTCCCCTCGTTCTGTTACTATTCCGTGTGAACATTTCGTCTATGTCCACTCTGTCAATCCCTCTGAGTATTTTACTCGTTCCTATCATGTCCCCCCTCTCCCTTCTTCTTTCTAGTGTCGTAAGGCATAGTTCCCCCAGGCGCTCCTCATACCCCATCCCTCGTAGCTCTGGGACGAGTCTCGTTGCAAACCTCTGAACCTTTTCCAGTTTCATTATGTGCTTCTTTAGATGGGGACTCCATGATGAGGCGGCATACTCTAAGACTGGCCTCACGTAGGCAGTGTAAAGAGCCCTAAATGCCTCCTTACTTAGGTTTCTGGTTTCTGTGTGTGTGTGTGTGTGTGTGTGTGTGTGTGTGTGTGTGTGTGTGTGTGTGTGTGTGTGTGTGTGTGTGTGTGTGTGTGTGTGTGTGTACTCACCTAGTTGTGCTTGCGGTGGTTGAGCTCTGGCTCTTTGGTCCCGCCTCTCAACCGTCAATCAACAGGTGCACAGTTTCCTGAGCCTAATGGGCTCTATCATATCTACACTTGAAACTGTGTATGGAGTCAGCCTCCACCACATCGCTTCCTAATGCATTCCATTTATGCATTCCATGTGTGTGTGTGTGTGTGTGTGTGTGTGTGTGTGTGTGTGTGTGTGTGTGTGTGTGTGTGTGTGTGTGTGTGTGTGTGTGTGTGTGTGTGTGTGTGTGTGTGTGCAGCGGTGGGGGCAGGTTGAGCTCCATCTCCTGGGCCCCAACGCATAATCAATAATGGCCTAGTGCGACGCCTCCCCATCTTGGATCTTGCTATATTTACACTTCAGTTGGAGTACTGTGTTGCTTGCATCCCTCCGCGCCTCCCTATCCACCTCAACACCCACCTATCCTCTCACCTTCCCCACCATCACTTTATCTCCGTCTTTCTCAGCTTCCGTATTCGATGCACTAACCACACAGTCACACATTCCCCTTCCTTAAAAATTCCTTCTTCACCAAGAATCTTGTCGCTTCTCTCCAAAGAAAAGTCCAACCACTTGTGCTGGACGGTAGAGCGACGGTCTCGCTTCATGCAGCTCGTCGTTCAATCCCAACCGTCCAAGCGGTTGGGGCACCATTCCTTCACCCCCGTCCCATCCCAAATCCTTATCCTGATTCCTTCTAAGTGCTATATAGTCGTAATGACTTGGCACTTTCCCTTGATAATTCCCTCCCTCTCTCTCCAAAAAAAAAAAGCATTTGTTAAACGAAAAATGTCTCCAAACACTGAAAGTACACAACCACCTCGTTCTAGTCTGCCTATACCTGCCTCAGCTTGTTTATCCTGCTCTCCCTCCTCCCTACCTTCACACTCCTCCCCTTACGCTCTCACTTACCCTCCCCCACCCCCCCCACCCCCGCCCCTCTCCCCCCTGACCATACCAACACCGGAGGCACACACACAAACAGGACAACAGCGGCGGCATATGCGACGCTGGCAAATATGAAAACATCGTTTAGAAACCAGAATCAAGACTCCCTCAAGGCAATCCATACAACATTTGTTAGAGCAACACTGGAATAAGCAGCACCGGAATGGTTTGCAACAAGATTGGTGCCAGAACTAAGAGGGGGTACAGTTTTGAGAATTGGTTAATGGAACTAAATCTCACAACCACAGAGGATAGAAGGATCAGAGGGGGATATGATCACAACATACAAGCTACTGGGGAGATTTGTGGAAATAGATAAGGTGGACCAAGATTGTCTCATCAGACTGAAGAGAAAGCAGGACAAGAAGACACAGGTGGAAACTGGAAACGCAAATGAGGACGTGAGGAAATAATACTCGTATAATACTCGTATAATATTCGTTAATAATACTCGTATGATACTATGTACGGGTATAGTTAACAAGTAGAAGGCATAGTTCTCTCACCCCCCCTCTTCCTTCCCCTTCCCCCCCTCCCACGCTTCCTTCCTCCTTCTCTGCTTTTCTTTCTCGCCCTCCTTTCCTTCCTTCGTGCCCTGCCTGCCTGCCTCCCGTGCGAGGCAGCGAGTCGATGCCACTCACATTAGGGAGCCCGAGCAGAGGCACGAACAAAGGCAGGGCGGAAAAGGTGCATTAAACAATATCCAGGTTGGAGACGAGCTGTGAGTGTTCACAGCCTCCGCTGAGAGGCGCTGTGAGTGTTCACAGCCTCCGCTGAGAGGCGCTGTGAGTGTTCACAGCCTCCGCTGAGAGGCGCTGTGAGTGTTCACAGCCTCACTGAGAGGCGCTGAGAGTGTTCACAGCCTCCGCTGAGAGGCGCTGTGAGTGTTCACAGCTTGACAGAGAGACGCTGTGACAAATGGGCATCAGGCAGTGATGTGGTGGAGACTCACTCCATACACAGTTTCAAGTGTAGATATGAGAGAGCCCAGTAGGCTCAGGACCCTGTACACCTGGAGCTGTGAGTTCACAGCTCCACAGAGAGACGCTGTGAGTGTTCACAATATTACACACCTGTCTAAACTCACACACAAAACACATCTTCTGTATTATTTTAGCATGCATATTCTTTCCTAAGCTTCCTGAAGCTTTTTGGGGGAAAAGCCTTTAGTGTGAGCTGGCCATGAGGTGAAATGTGCGCGGAGCCTCGTTGATTAAGTGGCAGGTGTTGGGTAATCGTCCCCCTCACCCCCCCCCCCCTCAAGCCTGCTCAACCGGTTAATTGGTCATCAACTTTTACCCCCCTTAACCTCTCATTGTTCTCTTAGCCTAATACTGATCCAGGTAATGATCCTGAAGAGGAAGCAGGAGGAAATAGAGGAAGGAAGAGAGGAAGAGGACGAACATCCGTCACCCGCTGGCCTCGACTGTCATCCGTCACTCACTGGCCTGGCTGCCATCCGTCACTCACTGGCCTGGCTGCCATCCGTCACTCACTGGCCTGGCTGCCATCCGTCACTCACTGGCCTGGCTGCCATCCGTCACTCACTGGCCTGGCTGCCATCCGTCACTCACTGGCCTGGCTGCCATCCGTCACTCACTGGCCTGGCTGCCATCCGTCACTCACTGGCCTCGCCTGCCGTGAATTGTCCTTGACACTTTTGTGGGGCGCCTGTCACTCAATGGATTTTAATTAAACTAGACGTGGATATGAGCTAGTAGGAAAATGTGACCAATTAAACGTTCGGGCCACAGATTTAGGTAAAGATTCGGGCCACAGATTTGGGTAAAGGTTCGGGGCCACAGATTTAGGTAAAGGTTCGGGCCACAGATTTAGGTAAAGGTTCGGGGCCACAGATTTAGGTAAAGATTCGGGGCCACAGATTTGGGTAAAGGTTCGGTCTTGAATGCGAGGAGTCTCGGATACAAGGGTCTTGAATACAAAGGTACACAGGTGTATTGAAGGCTTTGGCTTTCCCCGAGTTATAACTCTCAGGGAAGGCCAGAGTTATAAGTTCTCAGGGAAGGCCCAGAGTTATAACTCTCAGGGAAGGCCAGAGTTATAAGTTCTCAGGGAAGGCCCAGAGTTATAACTCTCAGGGAAGGCCCAGAGTTATAACTCTCAGGGAAGGCCCAGAGTTATAACTCTCAGGGAAGGCCCAGAGTTATAACTCTCAGGGAAGGCCCAGAGTTATAACTCTCAGGGAAGACCCAGAGTTATAACTCTCAGGGAAGGTCAGAGTTATAACTCTCAGGGCAGGCCAGAGCTCAGCGCTAAAGGAAGGCTCAAGACCAGGATTAATGAGAAAGTTTAGGAGCAATTAGCAAGAAGTGCAACAGTTTGACCTACAGTGCCTTCGCTGCAAAGCCTGGCAGCTAATAAGGAATCTGAATAGTTTTGACATATACCATATTCTAATTAGCAACTCTTAGATGGGATTGAATGCTACGGAAGCAGCTTCAGATGATGCAAGATGGGACTGACAAACTTCACCCAGACACCACCTTCACCCAGGCCTTCCCTGAGAGTTATAACTCTGGGCCTTCCCTGAGAGTTATAACTCTGGCCCTTCCCTGAGAGTTATAACTCTGGGCCTTCCCTGAGAGTTATAACTCTGAATTATCTTCTCTGCCGATGTGATCTGATACAATATCAGGTGCTGCATGGGGGTGGGGGGGGGGGAAGAGTAATGTTACGCCTGTTAAAATTGCTAATTTAGTTTTCAGTTGAATATTGGACGGGCTGTCCCTCAAGCGTAATAAAGCTGCCCCGTCACGTAGTGGAGCCTATAGAGAGCCCAAGTGACGGGACCCGACACGTGAATGATTCGCACCTACCCACTCCCACCCGGCTGCTCAGAATACGCGAGCTGTTTACCCCAATATTATCGCTGCGGGGGCTAATGGCCTCAGGCAGCTGGCTAATATTCACTACAGCCCGGCACGAGCATGGTGACAAGGGCCCAGCCGTCCCCC
>WNGS01166226.1:2848609-2887347 GCA_020271785.1 Procambarus virginalis | reverse complement strand
GGAGAACTGGAACGTGCCAGCCGAGGACGGAGCTAGTTAAATTGAGTAAACAAATATGAGGAAGAAAATAGATGAAAAGGTTAGTACAGAGGAAGGATTTGGTGTCATGTTTGGTTATAGGGAGAAGGGAGGGGCCCTGTCAGGCTTCAGACAAGATCACTAGCCAGGCTTCTCCTTCTCAGTAACTCAACTAGCCAGGCTTCTCCCTCTCAGTAACTCAACTAGCCAGGCTTCTCCTTCTCAGTAACTCAACTAGCGAGGCTTCTCACTCTCAGTAACTCAACTAGCGAGGCTTCTCCCCTCTCAGTAACACAACTAGCGAGGCTTCCCCCTCTCAGTAACTCAACTAGCGAGGTTTCTCCCTCTCAGTAACTCAACTAGCGAGGCTTCTCCTTCTCAGTAACTCAACTAGCGAGGCTTCTCCCCTCTCAGTAACACAACTAGCGAGGCTTCTCCTTCTCAGTAACTCAACTAGCGAGGCTTCTCCCTCTCAGTAACTCAACTAGCGAGGCTTCTCCTTCTCAGTAACTCAACTAGCGAGGCTTCTCCCTCTCAGTTTCTCAACTAGCGAGGCTTTCCCCTCTCAGTAACTCAACTAGCGAGGCTTCTCCCTCTCAGTAACTCAACTAGCGAGGCTTCTCCCTCTCAGTAACTCAACTAGCGAGGCTTCTCCCTCTCAGTAACTCAACTAGCGAGGCTTCTCCCCTCTCAGTAACTCAACTAGCCAGGCTTCTCCTTCTCAGTAACTCAACTAGCGAGGCTTCTCCTTCTCAGTAACTCAACTAGCGAGGCTTCTCCCTCTCAGTAACTCAACTAGCGAGGCTTCTCCCCTCTCAGTAACTCAACTAGCGAGGCTTCCCCTCTCAGTAACTCAACTAGCGAGGCTTCTCCCTCTCAGTTTCTCAACTAGCGAGGCTTCTCCCTCTCAGTAACTCAACTAGCGAGGCTTCTCCCTCTCAGTAACTCAACTAGCGAGGCTTCTCCCTCTCAGTTTCTCAACAAGCGAGGCTTCTCCCTCTCAGTAACTCAACTAGCGAGGCTTCTCCCTCTCAGTAACTCAACTAGCGAGGCTTCTCCCTCTCAGTAACTCAACTAGCGAGGCTTCTCCCTCTCAGTAACTAACTAGCCAGGCTTCTCCTTCTCAGTAACTCAACTAGCGAGGCTTCTCCCCTCTCAGTAACTCAACTAGCCAGGCTTCTCCTTCTCAGTAACTCAACTAGCGAGGCTTCTCCCTCTCAGTAACTCAACTAGCGAGGCTTCTCCCTCTCAGTAACTCAACTAGCGAGGCTTCTCCCTCTCAGTAACTCAACTAGCGAGGCTTCTCACTCTCAGTAACTCAACTAGCGAGGCTTCTCCCCTCTCAGTAACTCAACTAGCGAGGCTTCTCCTTCTCAGTAACTCAACTAGCGAGGCTTCTCCCTCTCAGTAACTCAACCAGCGAGGCTTCTCCCTCTCAGTTTCTCAACTAGCGAGGCTTCTCCCCTCTCAGTAACTCAACTAGCGAGGCTTCTCCCTCTCAGTAACTCAACTAGCGAGGCTTCTCCCTCTCAGTAACTCAACTAGCGAGGCTTCTCCCTCTCAGTAACTCAACTAGCGAGGCTTCTCCCTCTCAGTAACTCAACTAGCGAGGCTTCTCCCTCTCAGTAACTCAACCAGCGAGGCTTCTCCCTCTCAGTTCTCAACTAGCGAGGCTTCTCCTCTCTCAGTAACTCAACTAGCGAGGCTTCTCCTCTCAGTAACTCAACTAGCGAGGCTTCTCCCTCTCAGTTTCTCAACTAGCGAGGCTTCTCACTCTCAGTAACTCAACTAGCGAGGCTTCTCCTCTCTCAGTAACTCAACTAGCGAGGCTTCTCCCTCTCAGTAACTCAACTAGCCAGGCTTCTCCTTCTCAGTAACTCAACTAGCGAGGCTTCTCCCTCTCAGTAACTCAACTAGCGAGGCTTCTCCCCTCTCAGTAACTCAACTAGCGAGGCTTCTCCCTCTCAGTAACTCAACTAGCGAGGCTTCTCCCTCTCAGTAACTCAACCAGCGAGGCTTCTCCCTCTCAGTTTCTCAACTAGCGAGGCTTCTCCCTCTCAGTAACTCAACTAGCGAGGCTTCTCCCTCTCAGTAACTCAACCAGCGAGGCTTCTCCCTCTCAGTTTCTCAACTAGCGAGGCTTCTCTCTCCTCTCAGTAACTCAACTAGCGAGGCTTCTCCTCTCAGTAACTCAACCAGCGAGGCTTCTCCCCTCTCAGTAACTCAACTAGCGAGGCTTCTCCCTCTCAGTAACTCAACTAGCGAGGCTTCTCCCCTCTCAGTAACTCAACTAGCGAGGCTTCTCCCCTCTCAGTAACTCAACTAGCGAGGCTTCTCCTCTCTCAGTAACTCAACTAGCGAGGCTTCTCCCCTCTCAGTAACTCAACTAGCGAGGCTTCTCCCCTCTCAGTAACTCAACTAGCGAGGCTTCTCCCTCTCAGTAACTCAACTAGCGAGGCTTCTCCCTCTCAGTAACTCAACTAGCGAGGCTTCTCCCTCTCAGTAACTCAACTAGCGAGGCTTCTCCCTCTCAGTAACTCAACTAGCGAGGCTTCTCCCTCTCAGTAACTCAACTAGCGAGGCTTCTCCCTCTCAGTAACTCAACTAGCGAGGCTTCTCCCTCTCAGTAACTCAACTAGCGAGGCTTCTCCCTTTTCAGTAACACAATCACTTGGATTACTCGGTAAAGCGATGGCCTCGCTTCTTGCAGGTTAGTGTTCGATCCCCGACGATCCACGTGGGTTGGTTCCTACCCTCCGTCTTATCCCAGTTCCTTGTCCTCGTATCCCTCTGAAGTGCTGTATAGTCGTCTTGGCTTAGCGTTTGCTCCTCATACTTACCTTAATCTCCCAGGTGGCTAGGACAGAGACCTGTTGACAGAAGGTGGTTTTGGTTGTTAGAGCTTTGGTGCTTTGATCCCGTCTCTTAACTGTCAATCAACGGGTGTTCAGGTATCTGAACCTTTTTGGCTCTGTTTTATACATATTAACGGTGTTATGGCGTCTGCCTGCNCAAACCTGGAGCACCAGTACACAAACAACCACTGGAGCACAACCATGTACGAACCGGAGCACATCCATACACAACCCAAAGCCCAACAAGTCACATCCCTGGAGTTACGTAATCGGAACCCGACAAGTTGTGTAACCGGAGCCCGACCAGTTATCTAACCGCAAGCCTAGCATGAACAAATCAAACAAAAAACCTCTGGATCACAACCATGCGCGAACGGAAGCCCGACCATGCACAACCCATAGCTCAAGTGACACCCCCGGAGCCCGACCAGTTATTTAACCGGAGCCCGACCAGTTATTTAACCGGAGCCCGACCAGTTATTTAACCGGAGCCCGACCAGTTGTGTAACCGAAGCTCGACCAGTTGTGTAACCGGACCCCGACCAGTTGTGTAACCGTAAGCCTAGCAAGTATACATCTCATCCAACCCCCACAAAGCTAAACAGTCCCAGAGCACAACCAAACTCCATTCCTAGCTCGACCAAACAAAATCTTTTTAGTGCTACCTAAAACCCTCCACTTGCCCTAGAAACCAACTATGGAGCCATAGCAAACAATTGAACTATATTCCCCAAAAAAAGAAACCCGAATTTCTAGCAAACATATAAACAGAGCCCTAGCAAACAAACCTGGAGAACTAGTACACAAACAACCACTGGAGCACAACCATGTACAAACCGGAGCACAACCATGTACGAACTGGAGCACAACCTTGCAAACCTAAAGCCCAACAAGTCACACCCCTGAAATAATGCAATCAGAACCCGACAAGTTGTGTAACCGGAGCCCGACCAGTTGTCTAACCGCAAGCCTAGCATGAACAAATCAAACAAACAACCTCTGGATCACAACCATGCACGAACGGAAGCCCGACCATGCACAACCCATAACTTAAGTGACACCCCCGGAGCCCGACCAGTTATTTAACCGGAGCCCGACCAGTTATTTAACCGGAGCCCGACCAGTTGTGTAACCGGAGCCCGACCAGTTATTTAACCGGAGCCCGACCAGTTATTTAACCGGAGCCCGACCAGTTGTGTAACCGAAGCTCGACCAGTTGTGTAACCGGACCCCGACCAGTTGTGTAACCAAACCCCGACCAGTTGTGTAACCGTAAGCCTAGCAAGTATACATCTCATCCAACCCCCACAAAGCTAAACAGTCCCAGAGCACACCCAAACTCCATTCCTAGCTCGACCAAACAAAAATCTTCTCAGTGCTACCTAAAACCCTCCACTTGCCCTAGAAACCAACTATGGAGCCATAGCAAACAATTGAACTATATTCCAAAAAAAAGAAACCCTAATTTCTAGCAAACATATAAACAGAGCCCTAGCAAACAAACCTGGAGCACTAGTACACAAACAACCACTGGAGCACAACCATGTACGAACTGGAGCACAACCATGCAAAACCCAAAGCCCAACAAGTCACATCCCTGGAGTTATGTAATCGGAACCCGACAAGTTGTGTAACCGGAGCCCGACCAGTTGTCTAACCGCAAGCCTAGCATGCACAAATCAAACAAACAACCTCTGGATCACAACCATGCACGAACCGAAGCCCGACCATGCACAACCCAAGTGACACCCCCGGAGCCCGACCAGTTGTGTAACCGAAGCTTGACCAGTTGTGTAACCGGAGCCTGACCAGTTGTGTAACCGGACCCCGACCAGTTGTGTAACCGCACGCCTAGGTCTACTTAGACTGTAGCTGGTGCGCCCCCACATGAATTATTGCATCCAGGCATGGAGACCTCATCTCCAGACACAGCTGCTCTGGAGCCATGTCTTACCAGAGCTCTGGAGCTATGTCTTGCGACAAAAATCATACCATTGCTTAGTCATCTGTACTATCAGGAACGGTTGAGGGCCACAGGGCTAACAACACCACAAACCAGGCATGACAGGGCAGACTTCATAGAAACCTTTAAAATACTAAACAATTTGGAGGATGTCGATCAGGACAATGTCTTCAAAAGGTCAGATGTTACACGAGCAAGGAGCAACGGGTTCACGCTCAATAAGCCAGATTGCTTTTTCACCCACAGGGTTGTAAACCAGTGAAACCGCCTACCCGCCGAAGCAGTAAACGCCAAACCTCTGCTGGGTTTTAAAATAAAGCTGGAAAAGATCATCAGAACAAATGGGGGGACCTTTGACAAGCCGCCGGCTTACTGCCTTCATCGAGGGCACTAGTATTAGTGGCCCTCAGGTAAATTCAGTTCCCGGAGGGGTGTCCCCGCTCCTTCCTGTTGGGAAGTTGTTCATCTATTGCAGTATCATACTATCTATTGCAGTATCATACTATCTATTGCAATATCATACTATCACGCAAGAGGAGCCACACATCTATGGTTCATCCAATAATATCAGCAGACTTCTATATGTTACTACTGCTCGGCTTAGACTCTGCTACCAGTATCTCTGGGAATTCTCATTATCTGCTGATGTAGACCTGACCAAATGTAAACTGTGTATCAAGAGTGTAACTTGCTTAGCTTAATGAATTGTGGGGTTCAGTCCCTGAGCCCATTATGTGCCTCTGTAACCCTTTCCACTACCACCCACTAGATGGGTATGGGGTGCATAATAAATGAACTAAACTAAACTATTGCAGTATTTGTACATTGGGCTGTCGTTTGTCACTAAACGTAGTTGTTAACTGTTAACTTGATGAAATAATATTACCTTATACGCGAGAATAATTCTGAATACACAGCGATAAAATTGACGAATGCGGCTTTGGGTCGGCCGGCGGCGTAGGCGAGCCTAGCCTGAGGACAGGCAGCTGTAAATGCTTCACCCTCCACATACTTCAAGTGAAAATAATTGCCAACAGAACCTAAATACCGAACCTACTATACGCCTAATTAATTATAGAATATAAAATTAATTTATACACGATAAAAGCTATTTTTAATACACAGTACATGAAAGGCGATAATAAATTTAAGTCTCCGTGGTGTAGTGGTAAGACACTCGCCTGGCGTTCCGCGAGCGCTGTCATGGGTTCGTATCCTGGCCGGGGAGGATTTACTGGGCGCAAATCCTTAACTGTAGCCTCTGTTTAACGCAACAGTAAAATGTGTACTTGGATGAAAAAACGATTCTTCGCGGCAGGGGATCGTATTCCAGGGACCTGCCCGAAACGCTACGCGTACTAGTGGTTATACAAGAATGTAACAACTCTTGTATATATCTCAAAAAAAAAAAAAATGCGTCTTGGGATGTGGGAGGAGACGACCGCCGCGTTAACGAGCCTAACCTGACGACGGGGTAGTTTAACAATGGGGAAGTGCATTCTACATAATATCCTACCCATACAATGTTGGCAAATCATGATCCTCAAAATCTTCCACAATATCCGAGAGAGGACAGACTATTTAGCATTAGTGGAATACAAACATTTGAATACTACAGAACCCGGACGAAAAAAAAATACGAAACAATGACCCTCGAGACATTACAAAACTCAATGTTATAATAGCCAAAAGTATAATGCATTAAGCATTGTATGTGGCGGTAGACTATATATTCATGCGTACCTCCCAACTGCTCAGATATATTCGGAAAAAAAAAAAAAACTTTCAGCCTTACCTACACGGGAACGACGCACCTCACGCCGCCGCTGCTTCCTGACGACTGACCAGGTCGCAGTCGATGACCCGTAGCGACCAACCGACACAGAGACTACCTGCCTAAAATTATTTGAACGCCATATTGAAATTCCTAGCGTATAGCGCCTGGAATGTGTAAATTAATATTTATATGCATTATAGGCATTTCTAAAGTAATTTAAAGATCTTAATATCATATATTGTCTAACAAACGAATTATTTAAGTTAAGATTTTATTTATGCCAGATACAATTAAGTCTCATCTCATACAAGAAGATTCGTCGGCGGATTTTTTTTTATTTTTTTTTATTTATATATAAAAAAGAGTTTTTAAATTCTTGTAAAGCCACTAGCACGCATAGGGTTTCGGGCAGGTATTTTTTCCCCGGAATACGACACGCCAAATCGTTTAACAATCTATTCACTGCTGGGTGAACAGTTAAGGATTGGCGCCCGGTCAATCCTTCCCGGCCAAGATACGAACCCAGGTCAAAGGGCTGGCGAAGAGCCGAGCGCGTGCTTTACCACTGCGCCACAGAGACTGTTCCGTGGCGTAGTGGAATTTTGAAATGTGAAACCTGACTAACATAGCTCAACCCAGCCTAACGTAACCCAAATCAAACCAATCTAATTCAACCGAGCTCAATGCAGCCTAACCTTAATGATAGCCTAATACAGCCTAGCATAACAATACATCCGGATTTAAAACAGAAAATAACGAGTTTAGCCGAATCGTCTCGTGTCCGAGTGTAACCAGAACCGGACCAGTTGTGTACCTATACTGACCTAGCAAACAAACACCTGCAGACGAGGAGTCTCAATAACGTGGCTAAAATATGTTGACCAAACCACACACTAGAAAGTGAAGGGACGACGGCGTTTCGGTCTGTTCTGGACCATTCTCAAGTCGATTGTGAGAATGCACAATTGACTTGAGAATGGTCCAGGACGGACCGAAACGTCGTCGTCCTTTCACTTTCACTTTCTAGTGTGTGGTTTGGTCAACAAATACCTCACCTAACCATACAAACACCCCCCTTACTCTACCAAGCACACTGAGAGCCGTACCAAAGTTAGGAGGGTCCACAGACGAGAACGTGGTTGTAAGTGTAGGTCCACAGACATGGGAACCAGTGCCCATCATCTGGGTTGGAGGGCAACAGTGCATTGCTTTGCTCTGAGAGTATAATGCTGCTAACACAGCCCTGCCTTCAATAAGCAAACTTTTCAGGATTATTTAATTAGCTAAGATTTACCTGAATTTACCAGTCACTATCTCTCAGTGAGGATAGGAAGCCAACGGCTTGTCAAATGTCCCCTATTTGCCCTGGTGATTTTGTCGAGCAATGTTTTGGCATTTACGGCTTCGACAGGTATGCGTTTCAACAACGTTATAATTCTATGGGTGAAAACAAATATTTTCCATCCTGCAGTGTGGCTTGTTGAGCTCGAAACCGTTAATGCTCCTTGCTCGTCTTACATCTAGCCTTTTGAAGAAGTGTTCTGAGTCAATATCTTTCAAATTATTCAGTAATTAAAATGTTTTGCCGAGAGCAGCCCTGTCGTGTCTGCTCCCTGTGGCCCTCAACCGTTCCCGGTATGAAAGTCGACTTAGTTCGGGAAAGATTTTAGTCGCCCGGTGTTGAACTTTCTCCACAGCAGATATGTCTTTCTGAAGATGAGGTCTCAATGCGTGGATATAATAATCCAAGTGGAAGCACACCAGAGATTTATACTGTTGTATAACTACCTTTTCCTTCGTCAAAATTTCGTTTGACTATTCCAAAGGATTTGGTTTGCTTTTATAACTGCAGCTTCGACTTGTTGTACAACTATCAGTGATTGGTGGATTCTGACTCCAAGATAATGTTGATGATTTGGTAGTTGTGCATTGTTAAGCCCCACATGGGTGAAAAAATCTCCTGTTTTCTGTCCTAAGTTGTGGCTTGTTGAACTTGAAATCGTTGTTCCTTATTTGTGATTGATTGATGAAGATTAAGCTACCCAAGAGGTGGCACAGGCATGAATAGCCCGTAATTAAGTGGAAGATTTTTTTGGAGTGAATGTGATCTTTGGTCGTAAAAGGATATACTGCGTGCTGTGCTCGCATTTAAATTGTCAGTCTGTGCATGGCTGCTATCGCAGGGGTGCTTGTTTGTGTTGCATCTGACCATAAATAATCCTCATTGACTTGCTTAACATGAATAGCCCAAATTAGCCCAACTTGCTTTTAAATTAGCCCAAAAAGTAGCAAGTAGCGAAATTAAAAAATTGGGAGCGCGGGGCTCTCAAAAGTAGCCCAATTCGCTACTTGTAGCCCAATCTGGCAACCCTGTATTTTACTGCATAAATACGGATGTAAGCGCTGTATATGCAAATGCAATCAATATTTATGAATTTAGTGCAAACGCATGCTTTTATATTGCAGAATATGACCAGATGAAGCGTTCTGAGAAAAGCCTTCACCAGAGTGCGGTGTGTCATATATTACTCAAGCCTAACAAATTCCTCATTATTTGCGTGTTGGGAGCCTTGCAAGAATGTAAGGACACTAATGCTACGTAGTCTCACAAACCCAGCGTACATTCTTGTATATAAATAAGTAAGTTAAATAACAAAATTAAAAAAAGGCGCAAAAAAGAAGCTGCGTCAGCACCATCTAGCAAATGGATTTTCAACACTTGGCGAGGATGGCGTTAGATGTAGAAGCGGGTGAGTTTCCCGAGGGCGGAGTCTGCGGTACGTGTGGCGGCGGAGGTGGAGCCGCCCGGGGAGGCCGAGAGAGCGGCTGCTGTTGTCGTCGTCGGCGGAGGTGTTGTTGTGGCCGGAGCCTGCAAGAGGAGTTTGTGGCGCACCCCCCACCTTTTTTTCTTTTGTGGGAGCATCTTGGGATCCGAATTAAACGATGGCGCTTTTCCGTAAGGCGGCGGCGAGGCTGCTGAGCATCCCGCAGGTACAGTAGCTGGTGTAGGGCGCCGGGGTGGATGGGTGACCGGTGAGAGGGGGAGGGAAGGTCGCCGGCGACTACGGGTTTGCTTCATTTTGAGCTCCGATAAACGATTTATGACTCGTGCGATGCGTTAGTATTGTTATTTCTAAGCGTCTTTGGGTATGTGTCTTGTCTATTATGGGTTAATGTCGGGAGAAAATTCATATTGTGAATTTAAGCCAAAATTTAGGCCTAATGTGAAAGGGGGAGGCGGTTGGCCGATAGATTTTTTTTTTATTTTTTTTTTATAAAGCTTTGTGGAAACTTGTGGAGCATTTGATTATATTCTTGTGAAACGACTTATCAATAATGGTGATAAATGCCAAATACCTTGACCTCTTGATCGTTGGTTTGTATAAGAATAAAATGGCCCATTCTCATCTCATAATTATTAATCAGAGGTTACTTTGTATGGCATAAAAATTATTTTTTATATTTTTTTATAAGTTTAGGTATACACAGCAATGTTCTGCTACCATGTTCTATATGAAAGACTACACCGTGTAGATCAAAAAATAGCTAGAAGTATAGTTCAACTAATATTCCCATCTTGCAGGATGGTTAGTTTATACATGGAATCAGGAGAGAAAATACCAGCTTCAGTACAAAAAAATACATTTGAATAATAATTTTATGACTTTCATAAGAGCTGAGCACCAAATCATGGAAATATTATACTGTATTATAATTATATTTACCAGTTCCTATAAGATTTCTCTTATTTTTTTATGTATTAAAAAGTTTGGGTACACACAGCAGCAATGTGCTGCTACTGTATTCTGTATGGAAAGATTACAGTGTAGATAAAAAACCAGCTACAAGCTTATACAACATCCCCACCTCATGAGAGAACATGAAATGTAAGGCTGATCTATTAGCCTCCACTAGCAAAATCTGGGTACAGCACAAGAGTGTATATTCCAATATTTCTGAGTGTATGAAGTAATTAGATATCAAAGTACAGTACCTCATACCATTTGGTCTGAAACCTTATACTAGTGTTTTGGTTTCCAACCTGATCCACTTGGCAATTCAAAAGTGGTTTGGCAGCATTCCTTCACTGTCCTGTATCCCAGCTCGTGGCCTGCTCTGTCCAATTAAAGTATTTCTGTGCAACACAGAATAGTCAATGGGTTTAGAACGCTCTTCTGATAATTATATTACCTAGCAATTCCACATAAACTATATTTTAATGGTGAATGTTTATACACAACCTTGCTGAAATTGTTTAAATACCTTGCTTTAGCTTCAGGTTGCTGTGATTGTCTTTGGCTCTTGCTCCTTGGGTTAGTGCCAAGTGTTCAGCTTTTATTTCTTTTTTTAAATAGCTTGTTCAAGGACACGAAGTTTAAGATTGGATTTTTGCCAATTTTTAGTGGTGTGTTAGAGATAAGGCTTGAAGGAGGTTGGTAATGAGTACTGTACTGTACATCTAGAATAGTCTTGCATTAATGGCATACCAGAATCGGGTGTGCTCAAAGATGAAAGGTGGTTATAGCTAAGGATAACCAGAAAGTATAGGTGATATTTATACAGTAGGATAGGTATGGTGAATTATAGGAATTAGATTTGTTTGCAGGGATATAAATGATAGAATTTAACTTTGGCAGAAAGTAATTGAAAGGTAGTCAATGGAATTTCAAGGGATTTAATTTTTTTATTTTTTCATTTATATACTTTATTAATATTTTTTTCCTCTTTACCAGTAGTTAAAAAAATTTAGTGGAGTTAGATGCAGAGTTTCACAGGTAGATGATGTTGATTAAAGTTAAAAAAAAAAGGAAACCATTGAGATGGGAAATTTAAATTTCTGTACTGAACTTTGAAAATTAAGTACTTTATTCATTCTCCATTTTATACTCTTTCTGTTGCTCTTTTCCCCTATCACTCCCCTTCCACTGAGGTAAGTGGTGTTATATATGCATACTACATACATTGTATATATAGTACTGTGCTGCTGCTTTAATGTTTTCATCTTGTGATTGTCATGTCATGACAAATGGTAATGGATTCTTACATCATCAGGGTAGAGCTGAATGACAGTGACATTAACAATGAGATAAACAAGATCTTGTTAAATCTTGCTCTTTACTTGCTAATGCACAATGGGGGGGTCTTGTGTATGTGTGTAACACATTCAATATATACACCCATTGAAATACACATTTGGGGGTAGGGACTACCACCCCATCATCCAGTCAGGCCATACCGAGCGACTCGTTTGTGTGTTCTTTTTGAGATGAAGTCTTCGACTAATTATAATAATTTGAGTTTAATGCTTGTCCTAGCACTGTATTGGATAGAAATTCACATTGAAAAATACTGTGCTGTTTGCTAGTCAGTATATGCTACTACCATGTATACTGTACTAGGGTTGGGTGTGAGGACCTTTCTCACATTTCTTGGGCACGTTCATGCAGTAGTTGGAACATTTGTAGAACTGTTCATAGTCATAATACATGTATATTAAGATAAAAAAAAATAACTAGAGGATGGAAAAGCAAGGCTGATAAGGATACCAAAAAGTGTCCTGATAATATTGATTGATGTTAATAGGGCCCCCTGTTAACAGGTACTGTATTGATACTTGGATACTAGCCAAATATTGATTTAAAAAATATTAAGAGCACGAGTCGAATGGAAATCAGGGATCGCAATATATTTGTTTAAAGGATAAAGGGCTGGCATCGGTGTAAAGAAATGGCAAGATTTGTAGAGGTAATTTGAAGATGCAGTGCATGTGATGGTTTTTGTCAAAACTGACAAAATATTTGTTTATAAAAGGGAGGGGATCAAGGTCATCATCATTTACTGTGTTGACAATTGTTTGTCTTTTTCTACTCAGCTGGAGAGGTCAGAGGTTGGTATTGAGCGACATGTTATTGAGAGTATGCTCAGAGGATGGGTTATTAAACTGTACTATACAATGGGGCCTCGACTTACGATGCTAATCCGTTCCCAGAGACGGATCGTAAGCCGAAGAGATTTTTCCCATGAAAAATAAAGGGAATTGAATTAATCCGTTCCCCACCCTCCAAATTACAGTATTAACATACAAATACATTTTATACTGAATAAAATGTTTTTTTCTAACTACAATACGGTTCCTAAGTTAATCTTACTTTTATGGAGGGCTCTTGATGGCGTATGGAAGATGGTGATGAGGGAGGAGGAGGAGAGTTGTTACTGTTTGGAAGGGGAGTCCCCTTCCACTATCTTGTCAGGCAGTGTTGTTTTCTGTGGTGTACTCTCCCGTACGTTTTGCCTGAATACCACTAGGACCTGTTTGTGGTTCAGTGCTTGTTTGTCTCGCTACAAATTTGTCAAGAGGCATTTGTTTTTCCCATCGTTTTAACATTTGTCTGTAATGATGCATCACAGTGTCATTGAATAGGTTAAGGCAATGCCTTTTGCCACTTTAGCACCCATGATGTCCCTTTTCTTGGCCAGTATGGTGGATATCGTTGACTGAGATTCGTTGTACTGCCTAGCCAGTTCCACAACCAGCACACCATCTTCATATTTACGAATGATCTCGTTTCTGCTCTATGGCCATTCTTACATGGGATCTCATATGTTGAGCCTTACCACTGACTTTCCTGGGACTCATGGTGTGATATATAAGAATTACTTTAATGTTTAAAATGCAAAAAATCATCACATGCGGAATTTCTTATAGGCGCAATCGTCACTAAGCGGGCAGCTGTAGTAAACTGAGGCAGGTCGGATCACATGACCGGGAACCAGCGTTCGGTCGACCCGAACGTGTACCAACAAATATCGGAAGTCGACGACACCATCGGATGTCGTCGCATTTTTCGATGAAATTTACGTTGTAACACGAAATTATCGGAAGTCGAGGTGCCACTGTACATCAAGAATAGTCTTTGGATGATGACTCGCCCAAATCTGGTGTGCTCGTAGAGGCATGGTGATTGTGGGGACCCAGGGGCAGAACCATTCAGAAAATATGGGTGTAGCAAAAAACCTGTACAGTATATCCTTGCTTCCACACTATATGGGGGATTTCGTTTGACCTGTCAGACCCCAAGCAACTCATCTCTCGAGGGAACAAAAATCGATGAGCCTACATCCACTATAATGCATGCACATTAAAGATTTTCCTTTTATTAAGAGAGTAGTGTAGTGAAATATGTTCATAATAACTGTGAAGCACATTTAGACAAGTACAAATATATAATAAACCCATCCTTTTCATGTCTGTATTAAACAGTTACAGAAAATACTATTTATTATGTATGTATCATGTTGAACATGGCATATGGTAGAGCAATCATTTGTGTGAAGGGTATGCTACTCCAATAGCCAGCATTTCTTCATTAAATTGTATAAAGTAAACTAAAATATTTAAAATTAACATGTGCTGCAGCTTAGTGCAGCACATGTTCCACTAAGCTGCACCTGTAGTGGAGTCCACCCTCCATTGGTGAAAGCCTGTCCATCTGTGGGTTGGAGAAACTGGTGCAGGGCGAGTGCCGCTTTCACCCTCTATCGAATCGGTACACATTAATGGTGTGTAAAGATTAAATAAAAATAAATGTAGCAAAGGCAGGTTACTGGGAAGTATGAAGATTGAACTCTTTTTAAGTCTAGCTTATTTATATTCATTAATTTAGCTTGTGCAAATTTGACAAATTCTATTTTTAGTGTCTCCTAAAGACCACATTTGGTCAGTATACTTAATTGTACAACCTGAATTTGGGCTCATTGGCCCACATTATAACCTCTTTGCAGTTTTAACTTTATGTAGGTATGAATGCACAGTACATGGATTCGTTGATTAGTGATGTATCATTTCTCGATAATGCATCACGTTCATGCGATTTCATTGTGCATTTGAAGAGAAGCTTTGTAGAGGTAGAACTACTGGACCACAGCCAGAGTGCATAGGGGCCAAGGGAGGGATAGACCAATGCCTGCCTTCCCTCCCTACCCCAAGCTCACCAGTCAGCTGATGGCTCCTTCATTGTGCCAGGAGGCAACATACCACACGTTAAAGTGTAAATTTTCACTCCAAGGGATATGTGTTCCGACTTCTTATTACTGTACAGCCTTTATCATTATAATCGCTCCAGTAAGACATCTTGTTAACTAAAAAATAAATTACAGTGCAGATAGTGCAGAAATTGACAATACCATCTCTGTATTGACTTCTTAATTTTGTGTAATTTCACATTTACAGTACTCCATTCCCCCCCCCCCCCTCTCCCCCTTTCCAGTGGTATGGAAGTACATGTGAGAGAAAGGAAACTTGATCCACTTTTGATTTAATAATTTAATAGGTATTAATAAAGGAAGATATAAATACAAAAATAACCGAACATGGATTTGGAAATAAGGTTGTAGCTCTGTGGAACAGTTGACAAAGAAAACCTGTAAGAAAACTTCCTGACTAGGTTCAGCATGGTTAGGTAAATTACAGTGTGTAGTTGAATACTGTATAAAACTAGGAGCTACCTTACATGGGCCAATAAGTCTTCTGCCAGTTTAGTTTGACTTATAATTTTAATATAATTTTTTTCCACGTAGAGAAAGTTGGTGGCTGTGATAAGAGATATAATCCGTTGATTTATTACACAAGTGTAAAATTATTAATTTATTTAATTATTTGCAGAAAGCATGCCCTCTAGCTGCAGTGGCCACCAGAGCTCAGTACTCCACCGAGAATACTGACTTGCGAGAGGTCATGGCACAGAAGGTGCCAGCCATGCAGGAAGAGGTCAAGGCTTTCCGAAAGAAGCACGGTAGCACCAAGGTTGGGGAAGTTACGGTCGACATGGTGAGATTAAAGCCATTCCTCTTTTTTTATTTTATCTTTACGATAATTTTATTGTAGCATACAACTTTAACAAGTGTTTGAAATCTTGCATACTGTCTATTTCTTTGAAACTCGACAGATGTATGGTGGTATGAGAGGTATGAAGGGACTGGTGACTGAAACGTCTGTGCTGGACCCAGAGGAGGGCATTAGGTTCCGTGGGTACTCTATTCCAGAGTGCCAGAAACTCCTGCCAACTGCTGAGGGTGGGGCTGAGCCTTTGCCAGAGGGTCTCTTCTGGCTTCTCTGTACTGGAGATATACCAACTAAGGCCCAGGTAAATTTGGCGAAGTGCAATTATATTATTTGATAATATTGAATGGAAAATGCCTGTCAAGATAGACGTAAGTTTCCCAACACATTTTTCCCTGGGTACTAAATTTTGTAGACTATTGGT
This sequence comes from Procambarus virginalis, assembly GCA_020271785.1. Taxonomy (NCBI): domain Eukaryota; kingdom Metazoa; phylum Arthropoda; class Malacostraca; order Decapoda; family Cambaridae; genus Procambarus; species Procambarus virginalis. Next base: position 2,871,471 of record WNGS01166226.1, on the reverse strand, counting down.
GTCTGTTTCATGTAGCATATTTGAACACTGCATTTTTGTCATCAGACCATCCTTGAAAATGCAACCTTGCACTTGTTATTCTTTCTTCTCTTGCTGACTTAATGGATTTTGTTGGTAGAACAAATAACAAGGTCCCAGGATGCAACCCTGATATGAGATTGCATTCTGGGGGGGGGGGGGCTTCAGTAATTTGACCTGGGGGAGAGGGGACCTCTAACTATTATCATCTGGCTGTATTTGATACTGCTTCAAAATAATGGTTGACATGCCACCCAGAGGCTTAGAACCCCCACACTAATATTCCTAAAAAAAAAAAAATAGATTTGTCAAGAATTTAGATTCTGGTAGGATTTGAAGCAATTAGATTTGCCTAATGAAAATATTTGATACAAATTAAAATGCAATTAATATTAACTGTTTTACTCTGCAGGTTGCTGCTCTGTCTAAAGAATGGGCCAATCGGGCTGACCTACCCCCTCATGTTGTGAACATGCTCAATAACTTCCCTTCTAACCTCCACCCGATGGCCCAGTTCTCTGCAGCTATTACAGCTTTAAATTCTGAGAGCAAATTTGCAAAGGGATATAGTGAAGGTGTACCGAAAACAAAATACTGGGAGGTAAGCGAGCTTGAGAAAGTGCCTTTTTACATGTACAAAAATTGATTATTTAAATTATTAAATTTTATATAGTAATGATAATATGTATGCAAAGGTTAGTTGTGATGTCTTCAGGGTAACAAAGCTGCATAAGTGCTCTTTAGGGGTAAGTTTCCCTGGGAAGGTGTAAGAAGGGAGGGAAGTGCTCTAGCTGGGCAGTCTCTGACAGGAGGAGCAGGACAACAGTCCCTGGCTAAGAGGGAATCGGAAGACATCTTGTATTTAGTACGTGGAGGTTTCCTGTCCTGTATCCATACTAGTTTAGTGTGATTGAGGTGATGTCCTAACTCGATTACATTTTATTCTACATTGCCTTGGAAGGTCATCTGGAAGTATAGTTTGTGCAAATAATGAGAGCAGAGGTGTTAGATTCTTAGAAGTTAGTGGCAGTCATGATTAAGTAAAGTTGTGAAAGTTTTTAATATCTACAGCTCTGCTTTGAAGACTCCCTTGATTTGATTTCCAAACTGCCTACGGTAGCTGCCACGATATACCGTAATTTGTATCGAGAGGGAACGAGCATTGGAGCCATTGATCCTTCCAAAGACTGGTCAGCCAACTTCACTGCAATGCTGGGTTATGATGATCCTCAGTTCACAGAGCTTATGCGTCTCTACCTCACAATTCACAGGTATTTACAACGGGTCTTTTAAAATTTTGTAACTGGCTAATTTGTATTTTTGTTTTCTGTATTTACCGGAGTACAGTATACTTTATATATGCACAATACTGTACTTAATTATATTGTTTTGGCAAACACAGGTTCAGCTGTACATGTATAAGCACATTTATGCAAAGTTTTGAAGTGCACGAGTGAATTTAGATGGTACAATACGTGGGTTGAGCACTTGGGTGATTTTACATGGGTAATGCATCCTAGTCCATAAGCTTGCTACGCTCATGGCAGTTGATGGGCTGGTCCTGCTTGATACTTCTGGATTGTATTCAGGCATCATTGCGCATCCATACCGAAGCCATGGTATCAAGTCGGTATGCTAGCATCTTGTATGAAGTTGAGCACTTTGATTCACCTTGCTTCTTATAGAAAGATATCTAACTTTAACTTTATACTTTTGTTAATTAATATTAATAAGAATTTGGTCTGCACAAGTGTAGTAGATATATTCATACTGAGAAAAAGTATGTTAACCCCTAAACTGTGCAAGAGTTTCAGGATGCATTTTGAGCGTAAAGAAAGCATATGTTTTAAAATATTTGAGAATTTACGATAAAATTTCAGTCGCTTGCTTCGATTGTACTGGAGCAATGAAGTATTAATGACATCAAATCAGGATCGCCCACACAGTAAACTCCCGAGACAGTTGGTATGAAAATAGTTATGATCTAGAATACATGCTAGCATAGCACATCAGCCATTCATCCCAATTCTCATTTACTCATTCCTTAGGATCCACTTAGTGGACAAGATTATAATAATCAAATTTAAGACAACATGGTGTTGCATGCATTAGTACCATTATGGTTGAGCTAGTGATCAATTTAATTTTCACTACAGAATTAAATGGTTTGAGATAAAGTACTGTTGGTTAAATTATTTGAAATTTTCTTGTACTCTTTTAATTAATAAATTTCACTCCACAGTTTTTGTCTGGTAGCATGAAAGCTGCCACTTGATAACCCTTACATTTAAAAAGCCATTTTCAAGTTTTGTTATGATTAGGCTGTGAAGGAGGATGCTAATTACCCAAGAATAAAGTTCTGGTCAACTTTCATAACCCTTTTTCCTTCATTTATGGGAGTGGATAGGCATCTGCATTCCTAGTGTTTTCCGTGATGTTGATATCAAATAAGTGTTTAGTATATGTAAAACAATCAACGTCAATTGTAAAAAATAATCCATCCCTTTTTTTTTTTTAACAGCTTCCTCTCAAATCCTGTGTTAATTGTGCATTCACATGTTTTCTCTACACTGTGCCTCTGGTCATGTTTTGAACCTCCATCTCTTCCAACCCTGTCATTATAGTTTTCTTAGCACAACAAATACTTTAAACCTACCTAATAAGTAATTTATTTCATCAGTGACCATGAAGGAGGCAATGTGTCTGCCCATGCTACTCACCTTGTGGGGTCGGCTCTGTCCGACCCATACCTCGCATTTGCTGCTGGCATGAATGGGCTTGCTGGACCTCTTCATGGTTTAGCCAACCAAGAGGTACTGTTTTAGATATTTATTTTCATTTCTAAATCTAAATTTACATCTATTGGTGATAAGTTTATAAAACGCGTGAAAGTAACATGAACAAATGTTAGTTTGAACTTCATTATTTCAGACTTAATTTCTTTCTATATTGTGGTGTGGATAGCTGATATATACTTACAAAGGGAAGGAGATTAAATGTTTGTGCTTATGTTATTGAAATGGTCTTTCAGGTACTTATGTGGCTAACAAAACTTCGTACTGAAACTGGGGATGATATTACTGAAGAGCAGTTGAAAGACTTCATTTGGAAGACACTAAAATCTGGACAAGTTGTTCCAGGTTATGGCCATGCAGTTTTGCGCAAGACTGACCCTCGTTACTCGTGCCAACGCGAGTTTGCCCTCAAACATCTTCCCGATGACAAGTTGTTCAAGGTGAGTGTATTTGTATTCACTTGAAATTATGGGTTGGAAAGTGAACTATAAGGAGCATCTTAGTGATGTGATAAGTATTTTCACTTCACAACATCTTGCCTGAAATATATAGGGTTTGAGATGCCTTTGTGGATAAGGATTTGTAGTAATACTGTGGAACTAATTACTGCCAGCATTTTTATTAAATGTCAAATTGTATTGCATGTTAAACCTGGAACAGCCATGGTTCCTAAATTGTTGTGATTGGGAGGCCTGTTTGGCTAATTGAGGAACCCCTAGGCCAACGACTGACTGTTCCCAGGATACAGCCCACAAGTTTACCATCTTCAAACAGTGATTCATCAAGCACTGAAGTGTTCCCTTTTGATTACCTTTCATTGGTTCTGATAATCAGTGTCATAAAAGATCAGTCCTCCTGGTTGATGGTCTGGTCAGACATTTATTTAACATTTTTTAACTTATTGGTTGGGTTATAATAAATAATTTGGTGCCAAAACGTTTGCAAATGAATTCTCTAGAGCACGATTTTCAACATTAACTCGTGGCACACTCGATAAGGCATTGAAGTAGTCAAGGCACTCCCATCAGTTAATTTTTTGTCGGTACAAGGGAGAATATTTTCCCTGAGATGTCAGTTGACTTGTCCAGAAAATGTGCTTTATCCCTCAAATCCCTAAGGCACACCTGTGGACGCTTCCCAACACACACACACTGGTTAAATGCTGGTGTAGAGAATAGGTGCAAAACCAAAAGTGTATTTGCGATAGATTTTGGTCCTCTCTGAACTATGCCGAACATAAACCTAGTGTGCTCGGGTTTTGCTTAGCAATGCTTAATTAAAATGGTTGACTATTTAATCATTTCCTGTTTTGTGTTATTTCTTGGGTTACTGTATATTGTAACTATAAATTTGGTGTCAAAATGTTCATAAATGAATTTTCTAGAAAACATGCAAAAAGGAAATTGTATTTATAATATTGTATATCATAATGAATACTCAAATGTTCATGAATAGCAGTCGGATGGCACATTTTAGTATGAAAGTTTAGCGTCTTGAGTACCGATGAGCCATCAGAAAACGGCGTTTTAAATAGACTAAGCCGTCATGACAAAGGACAGATGTACAGGTTTTGTGTGTGGACACGTTGGTGCTCGATGCATCCTGTCCCCGGTGCTATTTATTGTTTGTTGAACAGACTTTTTGGGTATAAGGAAGCTTGCCCAAATGTTTCCCTGCATGGAGGATTGAATATTTGGTCCAGTCAGTTAGCAGACTGCTTTTGCCTTAGTTTTGTGAACAGATATTGGGCTTACCTGCTGCTGCCTGCTGGATACCTGCTTTGCTTGGACATTATAAGGGAATGTTGGGCTTAGTTTCTAAAATGTTCACCCAGTTTAAATTTTCCTGTTTGTATTTCTAAAGAATTTAAATGTTTAGTTGACAGTTTGGACTTGCTAAGTAATTTTTGTGGAAATTTCTGAGGGGTGAGGTAATCATATTTTCTCTTTCCAGCTCGTCTCCAAGTTGTACAATGTTGTGCCTCCAATTCTTACTGAACTTGGCAAGGTGCAGAACCCCTGGCCAAATGTAGATGCTCATTCTGGCGTACTACTCCAGTATTATGGGATGACGGAAATGAATTACTACACTGTGCTTTTCGGAGTGTCGCGAGCCTTGGGAGTATTGTCTTCGCTGGTGTGGGATCGTGCTCTTGGCCTGCCCATTGAGCGGCCCAAGTCTATGAGCACAGAAGGACTGAAAGGTTTAGTTGGTGACAAAGCAGCTCAAGGAGCTTAAAGCACAGTGTATATATATAGGTTGAGCTTTTGTTATTTGCATGCATTTAACATCATTTTATAAAATTATTTCATTTAAATGAATTAAGTTTTATTAAAGCAATGTAGCATGTGAAAATTCCGACTGCCTTACTTGAGATGAGCATGTGTAAATGCGTCATGCACCCATTATGACTGATAACACTAGTAAAAAATTATCAACACTACCTTGTATTTTGTACAATTATCTTTTTCCATTTTGATGCATTCAGTGTCATTCACACTTAAATTTAAAAGATACAATTTTCTTCCCATTCTTAAAATATTGGGAAAATGAGTTTTATGCAAAATTTTAATAAGAGTTGTTGTTGTTTGCTTGAAAAGGCAAGAGCAGTACTTTACTTGACCCACATAAGTTATGTGAGTGGTTGAGCTGGATATCTCTACCGACGTGAGTAGGATTGGGCACAGAAAAGATGTTGACGAAGCTTGTAAGCCTGATTTTTTTTGTTATTTATTTGGTATTAAACACTATTTATTATTATGTCTTGTGTTGACAATCCACTTTGTCTTAATTGCAAGATAATTTGATTCCTAATTCATATTTTAAGCTGCTGCTGCAGTGGTATCATACTGCACCGTATCCCAGTGTAGGGTTAATACTAGGCATGGGTCTATAACCAGTTAACCCGCTGTAACTGACTACAGACTATATAGCATAGCAAACCTGTGATGTTCTGTAGAAGGGTGAAGTGTGGGATGATTTTTGTTTTGTTTTTTTGTGATAAGTTTTAAACATCTTGTGCTCAGTGAATGATGTGTAGACTTGATGCAGTATGGTAGCAATTGATCTTAGTGCCCTTTGTTTGGGGGGGTGGGGGCGGGAAGGGGAATGCATCTTCTTGGGTTATCATAAGATGTAAATACATGTATATTATGGTAGGTGAAAGAAAGCTACCTGTCTTGTAAGGAGTACAAAAAATTAAATGTTTTAGTAAACATACATAATTGTTTTAAAATCCTTTTTAAGGTTAGGCTTGTGGTTTGTAGAACAAATTTTAGATTTGCAAAGGATAGTAGATCATTAGGCTGTTAAGTAGGTTTCTGTGGTCTAAAGGATTTCTCTTGCCATGGGAAGGGGCTGGGCAACGTTGCAACCTGGCTGATGTGGCAACTCTTGCAGATAATTTACAACAGTGCCCTTTTAAGAACTGCCACTGCCTTTTTTTTTTTTAATCATTCCATCTACATTTTTTTATGGTTTGTGTGGGTGGACTCAACATTACAAGAAACATTGGAAGCCTTGGGGAAAGCTAAATTCAAATTCTAGATTTTAAATTCTTGAATTCTAAATTCAAATTTCACACTAAAATCAAATTCTGTGGTATGCAAATCACAATAGCGTGACTCTTGCTTATCTCAATAAACATACTTGAACTTGAACCCTTCTAGTGATAGATGAAAGTCCATTCAATTTAGAAGGGAAAAGTTTTGAAACCAGCTTCATCCTCAACACAAAGACAAAAACGTACTCCCATCTATGATTTTGAATGTGTTGACCACTGTCGGTACCTTTTGAGTTATAGTTGACTTTGGTAATGGAAAGAAAGCATGCTTGATCAACTCGTATGGTGCTACATAGCCTTCCCGGCTTGGTGCCTTCTTTGATAATTACTTGATCAACTCGTTGGGACATGAAAAAGTTGCCTCCAGAGCTTTGTCCAGTATTCACAGGACTTTTTATACAGTACAGTACGTGAAACACTGAATGCTCCATCAATATGCTACTCTAGTTCTGTGTATATACAAAGTGTATGCAAAAAAGTTTTATAACTGGAATCTTTGACAAAAATTCATTATTGATGTTCAGAGTTCTGTATTAATTAGTGGATGGAAGAAGAATAGCACATAGATAAGATGTATCAGAATGCAACTTGGAAGAATTCCACTGCCTTTAGCAGTCTTTCAAGTTTGTACAGTACCTGTAGGAATTTTACCTTAATTTACTTTAAATTATGGCTTTGTCGTTTAAGTCTGACAGTTAAATTTGGCGAGGTCTGCATCGGCAGGTAGTGCAAATTCCCAGAGAAATGAGGTCAGGAGAGATTCTGTAATAATGTCATTTGTGACTACTCTTGGAGAGTAAGGATAGGTTTTCCTAATACAGTACATGTACCGTAAATACAATAATCAGGTCCAAGTACTTGGCGTAAACCTAAAAAAATCTTAACTCTTAGGCACTTAATGGAAGACGTTACTGTCATCATTCCACTTAAGTCTATGTTACCCATTGTTAAGGTAGTCAGGTGAAAGGAAACAACCAAAATATATGCCTCATATTCCTCTGTAAGAGTTCTTAGTAACTTAAACTCGTGACATCAATCATATGAACAAATCTTTTTAAAAAAAATCTAAATATATCACACTATTGTAATTTCTGTGTGAATCAGATTTTTATACCGAAAATATGCCAATTTGTGAAAACGGCGATGGGTCACATTTTGCCAAAACCCCCATACAGTTTTCAAAATATCGGAAAAATCGGAAATCTGACTCAAGAGCTTTATTTTTGAGCCGAATTCTGGCTCACTGTACATATTTGGAGTTGCAAATACATGACTTGTTATACCGAAAATATGGCAAATTTGTGAAAACGAGGATGGGTCAAATTTTACCCAAACCCCCCTACAGTTTTCAAAATATTGGAAATATCGGGAATTTGACTCATGAGCGTTATTTTTTAGCAGAGTTCTGGCTCACTGCACATATTTGGAATTGCAAATTACGACTTGTTATACCGAAAATATGCCAATTGGTGAAAACGGCGATGAATCACATTTTACCCAAACTTCCCTTCGTGAATCATATTGGCATCTTGGATGATATCAAGAAGCTATTCTTCAGTAATCTGTAACATAGTGTTGTAGAGTACTGTACTTTCTTTTGATAATTACTTGCCATCATAAAAAAATATTTTTTGTAAACAATTCTAGAATTCCTCAGCCTAAAGTGGAGCTATGTGCTATTAATTAGGGGGTTTCGTGCTTACATTTAGCAGAGGGTAACATGGTCGGTTTCGTAAATTATCCCAGTAACAAAAAGCCAGTGTTAAACTATTATTAAAGGAATCCAAATTCATAACAAATTAAAGACAAGCAAAGTTCAACAGTTTTAATACATACTCTCATAACTGCGTAGGAACAGAACAGAAAGTCTTAGTTAGAATTCAGTTGAAGGGAAAGTTACAAGCCGAATAACTGTGATGTACACTACACACAGAAATCACAATAGAATGATACATCAAATGAACAAATCCACAAGGACTGTCGATTAAGGCAGCCTCTGGGATCCTCTCGGACGTACGTTCGAACCCTCGTCACGGCCCTTGTGGATTTGTTTTCATGTACACTAATGAGACAATATGCCACAAAAGTGCCAAGATTTTCAAAAATCAAGTACATTATTTTGTTTAATGTAAGACTACATAATTTTCCACTTTGCCCAACCACTTGGGCTGGACGGTAGAGCGACGGTCTCGCTTCATGCGGGTCTGTGTTCAATCCCCGACCGTCCAAGTGGTTGGGCACCATTCCTTTCCCCCGTCCCATCTCTAATCCTTATCCTGATCCCTTCCAAGTGTTATATAGTCATAATGGCTTGGCGCTTTCCCTGATTATTACCTCACCTCGGGTAAGGAAAATTAACTTCTACCAGACTATAAACGACAGTTTTAGGTGATATCAGATCGAGATTGACAGTGTGGCCATTACCTCAAAAATGTAACTTATCTGCAATTTACATTAAGTATTTATGTAATATCCATATGAAAATTCAACGAATCAATAATTTAAATAATAGTAACTTCATTAACTGATTAAGGGACCAAGCAATAGGGACCGAGGTAAATTTAATGTAAAGTAGGCCTGCTAATAGATCTTATCTCGGTTTAATATTCCATTAATGTGAGATGCATAACCCCAAGTTCCTGCTCCTCCTAATGGATCATTTAAATAATTTGGCAAACAATTTTTACAAGAACAAAAGTCCTAAAAGTAGATTACTGTATATATACATATATATATATATATATATATATTACAGCATACAAAACATTTTCTCAACACTAGTTAGAATAATATTGATAAAAATATCCCTGCCGGCGGCTTACAACACACTTTCCTTGAATACAATCTTCAATCTGATACCGACTTGGTTTCTGTTACGATGACTATGCTACGCATTGTTTACCAACAAGAACACATGATCGAGAACCCATGTCACGAGAAGGCACTAAGGGAATTATAATTCTGAAAATGCACTTTAATAGAAAAGTTTGTATATATATATATGCTTTAGGACAATATATGGCAGATAGTATTTTAAATTATAATTGACCACAGAAGCATATTATGCTTCTCCAGGAATGCACGGAATCTTAGCTGCACCTTTTGAAGGCAACGGTACAGAAAGGGATGAGCTGTGAGGTGCGCACCGTTGGCAGGCAGACGCCAGCGGCGCAACAGAGAAAAGTGATCTCTGCAACAGGTGGGCAACAGTGACGCCTCCACGATGAGCACTCTTGGCTACACTGCTTACACGAACTGTGGCACGAGAATGAAATGGTTGATTCTCGAATCTCGAGCTAGTTAGAAATGAGAAAAAAAAATCATAAGATATCCTTATAGATGATATCTAATAATGGAAAATGACACTAATAATAATCCAGACATTTACCAAATAGCTCGAAGCACGTCTGCTCTCGATAACCTACTTACATTCACATATTAAATGACGAGAGAAATGATTTAAAATAACCTGATACTACAGAGAAAATTATTAAATAAAAAATTATATAAGGTATATATTAGACCAACAGTGCAAGGTAATTAAATGAAAATATAATTTTTTCCGATCCCTCCTTCCTCCCCACCCTTTCGGCCTCTACAGTGTCAATAGCAAGGAAACTACAGATACATGGAATAAATGGTAGAATACTATAATGGATATAATATTCTATATCCGAAGAAAACAGGGGTCGTGCTAAACAAGAGAGAATTATGATGAGTGAGGTACCGCAAGGGTTCATTTTGGGGCCATCCCTTTCTTGTCATATACATCAATGACATGATAATATTACGAATCCCATCATCAAATTTGCAAATGACACTTAAGATTTATGGTAAAGTAAGAAGTGAAAATGTTATTGAGGTCTTACAAAGAGATCTAGAATCCACAAATTAGTCAGATGACTGGCAAATGCTTTTTGATGTCAATAAAAGCAAGACCTTGCATGTTGGGGCATAACAACCCACGCCACAACTACCAAATTAACAACATTACCTTGCAACAAGAGAATTACAACCTTGCAACAGATTAATGAAGAAAAGAACCTTGGAGTCAGAATCTATTATTCACTGAATGTTGCACAACAAGTGGGAGGAATCAACAATCATTAAAAAAAAGCTAACCAAACCCTGGGAATAATCAAGCGACTTTTTTTTTACTTTAAGGAAAAGATGGTAGTTATGTAATTGTATAAATTAATCTCTGGTGCGCCCCCATCTGGATTATTGTATACAAGCATGGAGACTTTATCTTCAGAAAGACATCTTCTCTGGAGAAAGTTCAACACCGGGCGACAAAAAACATTCCAGAACTAAGTCAACTCTTATTACGGTTAAGGGCCCTCAGGGCTAACCCTGCAAATCAGACAAGGCTGATCTCATCGAAACTTTTATAATGCTGAACAATTTAGAGGATACTGATCTAGACAACTTCTTCCAAAGATCAGATATAACAAAGAGTGACAGTTTCAAGTTCAATGTTGGACTGAAAACAGGAGACGCTTTTTCACCCAGAGGGTTATAAACCATTGGAACCGCCTACCCGCTGAAGTCGTAAATGCCAAAACTCTGTTGAACTTTAAAATCCGGATTGAAAAAATCACCAGGACAAATGGGGGGAACCTTTAACAAGCCGCCGGCTATCTGTCCTCGTTGAGGTCATTAGAGTGTTCGTGGCCCTCGGGTAAATGTCCAGTCAAGACCCCCTCCTACAATGTCCAGTCAAGACCCCCGCCTCCTACAATGTCCAGTCAAGACCCCCGCCTCCTACAATGTCCAGTCAAGACCCGCCTCCTACAATGTCCAGTCAAGCCCCCCACCTCCTACAATGCCCAGTCAAGACCCCGCCTCCTACAATGTCCAGTCAAGACCCCGCCTCCTACAATGTCCAGTCACGACAAGTACCGCCTCACCTAGACACTCCCACTATACGTGTTCTGGGAAACACAAGTTGGTCGATTCATTACCGCTGAAGTGTGAGTGTTTTTCAAGACTGGTGAAAATGTCATGTGGTCAGCACGGAGCCCACAGTGCCAAGGTGAGCGGCTAATGAATAATGATATTACAAAGGTTATGTGTACTGGGCCAGCCATTGGACGCACGTGGGTACCGTTAGTCAAACAGATGGAGGGGAGAGGGATGAGGAAGGGATGGAGGGAAGGGGATGAGGAAGGGATAGAGGTGGGAGAGGCTAGGATAGAGTGGGGAGAAATAGGGAGGGGATGAGATAGAAAGTGAGGGATGGGGGATGAAACAGTGAGTGAAAATGAGGAGAGAATACACGAGCGAGAGGCAGAGAGAGAGAGAATCTCACACAGTGCAAATTCAAGGCAAATTTCATAAATATTCTACTTAACATAACGATCAACTCAGTGAAGCAACACATGGGGGGGGGGCAGCACCGAGTCGTTTAAGTACATCTTGTGCCACAACGGCCTGGCAATTAGTCACAGCCACGCTCCTGTGACAGGTAAGTCCCCCTACGGGCTCACCATAGCCCGTGCTACTTGTAACTTTTGGTTCACAGTAGCTGAATCTCAAACACCAACAAATCTGGCAGTTCACAGCGCGCGCCGCTCCTGCTCTGACGGATATTTTTTGGCCATCTTAGTTTCCATCGAATCACATACCACTCCTAGCTGCTGAAAGTTCAGGTCTGGCTATGAATGTCTTGACTCACCGTCTGGGAGGCATAACCTCGCAACATGCTGCTCAACTGTTTCTTAATACTAAAATTTCACACAGCACTTGTGTAAATCACAACCAATTTTTTTTTCACCTTCCCTGGTCAAACGCTGAGTTTTTAAGTTTACTTTTACGTATTTATTATATAACTTGACTGTTGCCTTGGTTACGGTTATCTGGGTCGAGGCGGTTGCACAAAGAGCAATTTTGTTTACGTTGACAGCGATTTGGAGATGCCACACGGCGCTATAAAACAAATGAATTGGAATAATGAGATATTGCCACATGGCCAATTAACGTCCTGGATTCAGTGACCGGGTTCGTGTCCTGGTCAGGAAGGACTGACTTGGGCTCCAATCCTTAACTGCTCACCCCTGTCCACCCAGCAACAACTGAGAACCTGGCTGTAAAACTAACTGCCGGGTCGCGTTCCAGGGAAAAAACTAGCAGTGTACCCCTCCCATAGGTTACCCCTATGGGAGGGGTAACCTGGAAGCCAACTAACAAGGAGTCGGAAATCGTCAGACGAAAAACGCTGTTTTTACCGACAATTAAACAGAAACCCTGTGTTCATATTGGTAGGCATGGGCAGTCGGCTCACAACCGAATGGTCCTGGGTTCGATGTCTGGACAAGTCACGACGTTTGTGTACATTTCCTAATAGCTGATACATCTGTTCACCTAGAAGTAAGCAGGTAGTTAGGAGATTGTTGGGGGTTGTATCTTGGAAGGGGTGCTATTTGCCTACATGGAGCTCGATAACCCTAACAGGCTTGCGGTCCCCGACAAGAGAACATGGTTCACACACACACACACACACACACACACACACACACACACACACACACACACACACACACACACACACACACACACACACACACACACAGTGTAACGGTCGTCCAGAGAGTTCTGTAAGTGTCTGGGTCAGACATCTTGTGCAATGGACTTAAAAGGTTGCAATATTTAGTGTTTCTTGTACATAGAAGTCAGTGTCCCCCCCCCCTTGCTTCGCTAGGTATATCGGTACCAATGACAACAGTGTACCTCACTGGGTGTAGCGGTACCAATGACAACAGTGTACCTCGCTGGGTGTAGCTACAGTGACCCCCGCTGAAGGACGCGAGCTCTGTGTTCGGCACTGTTGTTTTGCTCAAAATATATGTATATATACTGGGAACAAATCCACATTTCATATATTTTTCAATTGTGTACAAACTGGCATGCCAGGAGAGGGAGCAGGAGGAAGAGAGGAAAAAAGGGAGTAATTTTTGAGGTGTAGGTGAGAGGAGCCCGATTCAACCTACCCTGGCTTTGCGCCCTGGTGAGGCCACTCCAGACCGACAACCAGAGCGCAACTCCATAGTCTCCTGAGACTGATGGATGCCTACTACTACTACTAGGTGAGAGGTAGAGGTGTAGGTGAGAGGTAGAGGTGTAGGTGAGAGGTAGAGGTGTAGGTGAGAGGTAGAGGTGTAGGTGTACATACCTGAGGTACAGGTGAGAGCATTCCGGGCCAGCTCCCCTCTGCAAGCCTCGCCCCGCGAGCCTCTGGGACATGGACTCTTGCCGATATCGTTCGCCTCCTGTAACACAATCACACGCCTGTCAATTAGCTGTACGGGGGACACCCCCACACCTGTCAGCAAGCCAGTTGTACAGGCATGCATACCTGTCAGCCAGCCACACACCCACCAGCTGTGAAAGTGTCCACATATTTTAGCTTACACCTCTCATCATCAACAAGTGAGCCGTGGAACCTACAGGCGTCTGCTGCCGCTGCTTCCTGGAGACGTTGGCGAGGACGAAGGCCGGAATGAAAGTGGCAGTTCGCGGGCCCTCTGCGCGGGAGTACGACCTCTGCTCCTTCAACGTCTGCGCCGTCGTCGTGTTCCGAGGCAGGTCCTGGCCGCTAGCCCAACTGTTACCGCACACCAACACCACCAACGCCGCCGCCACCATCTGCGCCCTCACCATACTGAATCCGCAGCTGCAGGAGGAAAATATATCACTCTTGTAGAATCTAGATCTTACGATATGTAATTATAATTATTACGTGTTGTGTTATTATTAAGATTTTACTGTAGTATAGCGGCTACGTTCTCGACACACAATCGGGGATACCGGGTTCGATTCCCGGAAGGGACGAAAATGTTTGGGCTCGTTTCCTGTCACCCAATCTCTCTGTTCTCCATCTGGCGTCTCTTCATCTCCATGTGATGTTCAATATCATCTTGGTTTCCAGTTTCTCTTCAAGGTTCACATTACAGTCTGCTTGTTCCAGGTAGTTCCTTGGACCTGTGTAAATTACCTCATTTTAAGTATAAAAGTCTTAACTAAAGAGAAAGGAATTCGATAAATTCTTAAATTGATGAAAAATAAATGATCTCGTGGCCCAACAATCGACATTTAAAATGTTGGAATTAATATTATGGATTTTTATAATATTAAAGTTTAAATCTATGGAAACATTTAGATTTTAGTTTGAAGGGGCGAGAGAAAAGTCAGAAAAGCTTAAAGGTGTTTGAAGACAAATTCTCGAATTGTCAGAAGAAGCTGTCAGGGTCAGCTGAGATAATAATAAAAAAAGGGTCATCCTAGGAGTGGGCAGGAGAAGACAGGACCCGTCAAGAACCGGCCTGTCAAGACCGTCAAGGACAGGAACTGGAGTTGAACACCTGCTGTACATAGGCACCTTTCTGTCTCCTCTCACCCGTCTCCTGCACCATAAAATGCCAGCTAACTTCGCTGTCACTCGTCACCTGTCACCCTTGAAGGGGGGGGGGGCTGTCTGCTCACATTTTGGCGTGAGTGTGTTTACGCAAACTGTCACTAAACTGTCAATATATATAGACCACGTATTTGATACCAGTAATAGATAACCATCTATCTCACCAATTACGGGGCTATTCGTGCCCGTGCCACCTTTTGGGAGGCATAATCTTTATCATTTCACCAACGTTATGAATGACAGAATATAAACCCTAGTAAAGAATTCGCTTCGGATGGGGACAGGCTTCTTCCTGTCTAGGTAGAGCACACCGGATAGTGCACAAACTATCCATATACCACATTGGAACTATCCAATTAGCTTATTAGGGACTCTACACTCATCCAGGGAGGAACGGAGAGGCCATGATAATGTTATAGTTACATTAATAACACAGGAAATGGACCTCAGTGTTCTTCAAACTAAGAAATTAACTCTTGTGGGTTAACTGGTTACAAAAATGTATTCATTTACCTCAAGTTGTGCCACAAGGGTCTGAAAGTCTGGTGTTTCCTCGAGACTGAGGTGTGGCTACGTTTCCGGTCCTCTGGGGGTTTCCGGCACATTTCTGACAGCTGGTCATGGAAAAATTTCTTCAGTGAATTTGCTTTAAAAGATATTTATAAACCCAGGAGGCAGCGGACGACCTCTCTCTCTCTGCCTCCAGCAACTACTGAAGTTCCAGGAGTCAGGAGGCAGCGGACGACCTCTCCCTCTCTGCCTCCAGCAGCTAGAGAGGTTCCAGGACCCAGGAGAAAAGAAAGTGTAACGAACGACCGATTCCCAGAAGATAGAAGATTCTAAGAAAAGAACCCTGGAAGATTCTAGGAACACGTGTAAACAACAAACTAAAACCAAACCAGAGGTTTACAGAGGTTTACATTCTCTCCCTGCGGACAACTCATTACTCTGTAGACTGTTATTACCATGACCAAGCCAGCAATGAGACAGTGCTGTAAGGCCCAGCACTACATAACGCTGCCAATCGCAAAAAGTACAACATTTTTTTTCGGACAATGTAAATTCAAACTGTCTTCTTACAAACAACGTCACATTTCGCTCATATGCGTTACATAAGGCCAAAAATCGTCGGACTAGAAAATGGAAGCGGCTGGCAAAAGTGACGTACTGTCCCGTTTTCTGTTTTGGGCCCTCTGATAGATTAGGAGAGACCACTTTAAATTAACCGTTTTCTTGACGTTGAGAAACCTTAGGAGGACGGACTGGCGTAGATAATCAAGGTCAGATCCCATATAGAGGCGAAAATAACAGCCAGCCAGCTAGGCTACCAAAGCGGTTCGGTAGCATAGTGTTCAACGGGCCCTCAACCTGCAGGCCCCGGATTTAATTTCCGCGACAGGACAGAGAAGTTTGGGCAAATTTATTTCCACCTGATGCTCCTGTTCACCTAGCAGTCGCCCTCTTAATCCTAATTTCTTTACATAGAATCTACGGATGAGAGACATACACTACACCAATATTTCTAGTGCAAATTCAATCAAGATTTACAAAAAAATTAAACACGGAAGGACCTAATATCCTGCCCATAGTATCCCACTAGAAATAGAACGTCAATATAATTTTACTATTATCCCATTTTACCCAATTAGTAATTACTCTCAAATTAATCTAATTAATAATTGTATAATTAGGTTGATTTCTTTCTTAAGCATTAACTATCGGGTTCCTTTTCTCACTATCGGGAATTCGGGTTCAAATCCAGGAAGGAACAGAAATGGTTGGCCGCTTTTCCTATCATCTAATGTCCCTGTTCACCTAGTAGAAAATAGGAGCCCAGGACTTAGCTGGTACTGACCTAATTGTGCTTGCGGGGGTTGAGCTCTGGCTCTTTGGTCCCGCCACTCAACTGTCTATCAACTGGTGTACAGATTCGTGAGCCTACTGGGCTCTATCATATCTACATTTCAAACTGTGTATGGAGTCAGCCTCCACCACATCACTGCCTAATGCATTCCATTTATTAACTACTCTGACACTGAAAAAAAATCTTTCTAACGTCTCTGTGGCTCATCTGGGTACTCAGTTTCCTTAGATAGGGCTAAGTAAAGTCTACATTTAGCCAAGAGTTTTAAGAGAGAGAGAGGAGCGAGAGCGGCGCCAGTAGCCTAACGTGAAGTATTATAAAAAGCAGTCATTGCAAGCAGGAGTAAGTCTGGTGTAACTGTGCTGTTGTTTATAAGCACGGACTGACTCCTGTGTGCTTTTGGTTGCTCTATGCAACGGACAATTACGCTAGCGGGCGTACATTTCGCGCGCGCGCGCGCGTGTATTCACCTAGTTGTGCCTGCGGGGGTTGAGCTCTGCTCTTTAGGCCCGCCTCTCAACTGTCAATTAACAGTTTCAAACTACTACTACTTCCCACTCCCCTCCCCCCACACACACACACCAGGAAGCAGCCCGTGACAGCTAACTAACTCCCAGGTACCTATTTACTGCTAGGTAACAGGGGCATAGGGTGAAAGAAACTCTGTCCATTGTTTCTCACCGGCGCCCGGGATCGAACCCGGGACCACAGGATCACATGTCCAGCGTGCTGGTGTTATACTCAAATTGTATGTCCGTTGAGACATAACCAATCACAGGCGAGTAGGCCTCTGACGTCATGCCAGACTGACGGTCACCAGCCGTGCTCCCAGCAGCTCAGTTCTCTCAACAGACTCAGGGTAGATGGACCTCGGCTGGCCAGATATACACCTTGCTGTCTCAGTCAATAAATCTACAGAAGTACCTACGGTGTATAATATTCAACCTCCACAAGACAACGAATACTGGTAGCAGCAGTGGGATCCAGAATTATTTTTCTGGAAACGAAAATTCGGCCCCTGTTGTGTGTGTGTGTGTGTGTGTGTGTGTGTGTGTGTGTGTGTGTGTGTGTGTGTGTGTGTGTGTGTGTGTGTGATAGGCTTCAGTAGTTACACGTAAAATCAGCGTAAAACGAACTGGAGAAAAAAATGACATCAGCTGATGACATTCTCAGACCTCATGAACAGAAACTAAACTGATCCATTTCAGGAAGGAAACTAACCCCAGACGAGTATTGGAAGGCAAAAGTCAGGGCCACAAAACCTTTCAATAAATAAGCAAAAAGGTCAAGAGATCAAAAGGAACTAAAAAAAAAAAAGGCAAGATATTAGTACAGCTTCAGGAAATAAGGAGCTCAACCTGTCCTCTTAAAAGCGGTGGGGAAGCCAAAACCATCAATATTTTCAAAGCTTCACACAGCTTCAAATCCTTGAACTAATTACAAACACTCGTACAAAGAACACAAACACTGCACACATGATACACATACATGTGTATGGTAATCACTCCACAAATCTCCAGTATCAGCTAATGATACTGGTAATGGCTCCAAAGGGCCACCACTTACGGGCTATTTGCCGTGCCACCTTTTGGATGGCTTAATCTTCATTATTCATCATCATCGTGCCCCCCGCGACAAAACCCAGGGAGGATTAACTGGGAACCAATCCATAACTTCCCGTCCCATCCCAAACCCCAATCCCGATCCCTTCCAAGTGCTATATAGTCGTAACGGCTTGGCGCTTTCTCCTGATACTTCCCTCCCCTCGCCCCTGTCACCCAGCAGTAATTAAGGACTTAGGAGTTAAACGATTGCAGGGTCGTGTTATATGGACAACTTGGAAGGTAAGCCTTACCCATGAGCTATGGGAGAGATTGTTTGATAAAGATTAAGCCACCTAAAAGGTGGCACGGCATGACTAGCCCGTAATATGGGAGAGGGAAAGCTCTGAGCCTGCTGCCCTGGGAGTCATCAAGATAGCACAGAGCTCCTGACGAGGCTAACCATAGCCGCTCTTGCCCCGCTCCTGTCAGGTAGTCACGGGCCAAGCCCGTGCTACTTGGACGCCGATAGCTGTAACAACAGCCTACTGTACTAATCTGTGTAAGCAAGGACAACAATGCAATCTCAGCGAGTGGGGGCTAAGACCTGAGCAAATGTTCACTAAATCTACGTCATCGATATTCTTAAAATAAACTCAACCCCAACCTAATCTCTTCTATCTTAACCTAACCCAACCCAGCCTATTCATCACATCCAAACCTAATCTAAATAAGAGATATATATCCTAGGATTCAGTTGAATCCCAGGTTGCATTGATTTGACCATGTCGTGTTGTAGTGGTGTAAGGTGTATGCTTGTGAATACCCAAGTAGGTTCGAATCTCACTGATACGTGTTAATGTAATTTCTTGTGTATATCATGGTTATTTTTTTCGTAAGGTGTGTATAATGTGTAATGTCACTATGACGTCATAATTCTATTCTGGTTTAGGGGTTAAGATCCTATTGGTCCGGGCTCTCCTTCTCTACGCCCCCGCCCACCAATGGGCGTGGAGACCGGGGCGGTGGTAGTGCATAGCCCCTCGATCAAGGCCGCCCATTGCGGCCTTTCCATACATGGTTTCTCACACCACTGCCGTCAACACGATCCCACGCACTCAACTCGGCCCCACGCACTTGCACAACGACCCCACACACTCAAAGCGGCCCCACACACTCGCAATTCGATCACGTACACGCCTACACCCAACCACACTGGGATCCTCCCTAACGATGAAGACAGACGTAGTTCCAGTCAACAAATGATCCGTCAGGTACTCATTAACTTCCAGTACTATTGCCACAAGTCACTGTTAATATTTTTGAGACAATAATCTCAAGACAAACAAAAGATTAACCAGATGTTACCGTGTGACCACCATTATGGAAGCCAAAAAAAAAAAAGAGTCGGACTGTTTTTATTTTATTTTTTGGTTCAGCCACTCGACCCTGTATCATCGGATACATAATGAATCCAAGATCAANACCACCTTCTCACTTGTTCCAAACCATCTACCACTCTGTTTAATATAACCTTCCGCGACATACCAGCTATCCAGTCACCTCTAGTGATGGCTACATGTACTAATATACTAAATGGCCAGTAATATGTTACCGAATTGAAGTTCTGGTGGTGTGTAGGGCTCTGCCTGCCCCCGCGGCTGTCCATGGCGTGGGGCCAGATTCACGAAGCAGTTATGCAAGTACTTACGAACGTGTACATCTTTCCTCAATCTTTGACATTTACATTTATTAACAGTTTACAAGCATGAAAAACTTCCCAATCAACTGTTGCTATTGTTATAAACAGCCTCCCAGTGCTTCGGAGCTCATTAACTATTTCATAATTATAAACAAAGCCGCCAAAGATTTAGAAAAGATGTACAGGTTCGTAAGTGCTCGCGTAACTGCTTCGTGAATCTGGCGCCTGTGTTCCTTGGTACAGTCTCTCTTCAACGGGTTTAATAACCCCCCCCCCCTCTCTTTCCGGTTCTTTACACCGGCCCTTTACTTCAGAGTATGTCTGTACTGTCATTAGTTAAGTTTAACAATGTTTACGTTCAAATAAATATTGTCCAGAAGGGCCATTAATCTCTGGAAAGTAATGAGGGTTTCGGAGCAGTTCTGTGTCGGTTTGAAAGCGACTCAACGAGTCTACAGCGGTGAACGATGTGGCTCAGTTGACATCATCTATAAACACTGTTTCCAAATCGATATTTGTTCAAGTGTATTCCATGGTTTATTTTATATAAACGTTATTGCATAGTTGATCGTCTTAGAACGCTATTTGATTATTATTTTTTTATTAATTATCGGCAATAGCAAGGGTCAACCCGTCCCTCACACTAGGCTGGTTAAAGCAGCGGGCGTCCTCCCCAGACGCATTCATAAATGTTAACATACTGTGTTTTAATATTGGTTTGTTCTCATATATAAATTAATATTATTATACATAAAAATTCTATGTATAGTTAGGCGTAAGTTAGGTTAGGTGTTCAGGTTCTGTTGGCGATTATTTGTATTTGAAGTTCGTGGGTGAAGCATTTATAGAATTGTGGTTCGAACAGAGGACGTGAACGAAGCACTTGTTCCGGAAGTGTTCGGACGTCATTGGTTGTGAGTCGTGTGTAAACCGCTTTTCATTCATAAACAGCTGGGGGGGGGGGGTTGGCGGGTGGATGGAATGGACTTTGGGTCTTTGTTCAGAGGACGGGCTGAGAAGCAATGACGCCAAATGAACATGTGCTGTGCTGGAAATGATCAGATGTTTAAACACCTACGAGGAGTGATATATTGAAGGGGGTGGGGGGGGGGGGGGGAATTTGTGCAATCGAAGCTGAGAGAAGGAGAGTATGTATACACACATGTGTGTGTACGTATGTGCGTGTAAGTGCGTTGTCTGTGTTCGAGTATGTATGTTTACCACACATGCCCCCCCCCCACACACACACACATATATATATATATATATATATATATATATATATATATATATATATATATATATATATATATATATATATATATATATATATATATATATATATATATATATATTTTATTGGGTATTGCCAGGGTATTGGCCTGGCAGGCCAATACCTCTTTGTTCCCATAGCGTCTGAGACACATGGCCCCTGGGGCAAGAGTGCATTGGGATTTCTCAAGGAATTGGGTTCCAAGCTCATCGACGTCACCAGAGACCCAAGGGCTTGCAGTTTTTTGTTTCAGCGCCTCAGTGTGGCGATCCAGAGGGGAAATGCTTGCTGCGTCCTCGGTTCCTGTCCGGAAGCGGAGGAGCTTCAAGAGATCCATAACCTTTAGGCATTTGTCTTGTATGTTTTGTAACCTTTAAATACACAATAAAGCATAAAAAAAGGAAGGGGGTGGTAGGAGAAAAGCACACAGAAACTGTATTGGAGAGGACCTACATTCCCTCCAATGCGTTATGTGTGATTTCCTCCGAGGCTATGGGTCCCCCTTCTTCCAGCCAGAGGTGGTACTCCCTTCCTCTATATATATATATATATATATATATATATATATATTATATATATATATATATATATATATATATATATATAATATATATATATATATATATATAAAACACTAAAAAAAGTAATCCCCCACAGTCACCTAGCGCATAAAATGTACAATAAATCCTTCCTTTTAACTTCAGTAACGACCAGCGTTGTTTAAATTCAATATTTGCATCTTTAAAATCCTTCAAGCACCGAGCCGTTATACTGATCATATTTGCTTTTAGTTCTGCCGTTGGGGACCTGTTTGGGCGAGGCATTTCAGCAGCAACAGAGGGAGAGGACAGCTGCGCAATTTCAGCAGCAACAGATGGGTAGCTGCGCTATGCTGTTGTGGGAACCGCTGGTGTATAGCAGCCTCATCCAAGCGAGATCTGTATAACTCAAGAGTAAACAGCAGGGATATATGCACCCAGAAATGTATTCCTCTTCAAGGTGTATATACACCATCAAGTGTATTTCAGGGTACAATATATAAAATACAACTGTATTGTATGAAGATGTATATATAAACACAGGGAGTTTACTATAGCTCTGGGCAATGTTCAAAGACTCAAATATGATTGGATCGTTCAGGTTGCTTATTTCTTTAGTCCCTCTCGTCCCCAGAGTGATGGCGAGGGGTGATGCACATTCTGTTGGCTGTTTGTTATGCCCCTTGCAAGGTCTGAGCTGGAGTTACCCCTGATTTTGTCAACTTTCTCCCCGTAACTCTTCCTGATTGGTCAGCTCTGTCACATGCGATTGGTCCATTTAGAGCTCATCCCTGATTCGTAACCTTCCTATATATATATATATATATATATATATATATATATATATATATATATATATATATATATATATATATATATATATATATATATATATATATGTATGCGAACAAGCCTGAATGGTCCCCAGGACTTGGGGTGTGAGTTTTCATTCATATATATATATGTATATATATATATATAATATATTATATATATATATATATTTCAGTTACTATCATATATTTTTTACCATTATATATTTTTCATTTACCATCAACAGTGGTAAATGTAGCAACAACAACACCAGGACCTCACCGTCGAGGGGTAATTTCATAACATCTAACACAGGTTGAGGGAGATGCTCGGGAGATTGAT
>WNGS01166226.1:2791109-2843609 GCA_020271785.1 Procambarus virginalis | reverse complement strand
AGTTGTGATTGCGAGGGTTGAGCTTTGGCTCTTTGGTTCCGCCTCTTAACTGTCAATCAACTGGTGTACAGGTTCCTGAGCCTACTGGGCTCTATCAAATCTATATTTGAAACTGTGTATGGAGTCAGCCTCCACCACATCACTGCCTAATGCATTCCATTTGTTAACTACTCTGACAATAAAAAAAAGTTGTTCTAATCTCTCGGTGGCTCATTTGGATACTAAGTTTCCACCTGTGTCCCCTTCTTCAGTCGTGTTCTACCTATGCTAAATAGTTTGTCTTTGTCCACCCTGTCAATGCCACTGAAAATTTTGTAGGTGGTAATCATGTCTCTCCTTACTCTTCTGTCTTCCAGGGACGTGAGGTTTAGCTTCCGTAGCCTTTCCTCGAAGCTCATACCTCTCAATTCTGGGACTAGTCTGGTGGCATACATCTGAATTTTCTCTAGCTTTGTCTTGTGTTTAACTAGGTATGGACTCCAGGCTGGAGCTACATACCCCAGGATTGGTCTGACATATGTGGTATACAAGATACTGTGTCAAAGGCTTTCTGACAGTCCAAGAAAATGCACTCTGTCCACCCTTCTCTTTCTTGCCTATTTTTTGTCGCCTGGTCATAGAATTAAGCCTGTGAGGCACGATTTACCATCCCTGAACCCATGCTGGTGGTGTGTTACAGAGCTCTTTCTCTCCAGATGCTCTACGAACCTTTTCCTCACGATCTTCTCCGTCACCTTGCATGGTATACAAGTTAGGGAAACTGACCTGTAGTTCAGCGCCTCTTGCCTGTCACCCTTTTTGTACATTAGGACTACATTAGCAGTTTTCCAGGTTTCCTGTAGGTCTCCTATTTCCAGTGACCTGTTATACACCATAGAGAGTGGCACACTTAGTGCTTCTGCACCTCTTTAAGTATCCACGGTGAGATTCTGTCAAGCCCAACAGCCTTTGTCACATTCGGCTCTAACAGATTCCTTTTGACCTCATCACTGGTGATCTCAAATTCCTCCAAGGTTACTTCGTTTGTCTCTTCCTCATTTAGTGCAGGGGCTTCTTTTGTTCTATTGTGAAGACCTCCTGGAATCTCTTGTTGAGTTCTTCACACACCTCCTTGTCATTCTCTGTGTATGTGCTCTCCCCTTTTCTCAGTTTCATCACTTGCTCCTTCACTGCTGTTTTCTTCCTGATGTGGCTATGGAGAAGTTTTGTTGGGTTTTGGCTTTACTCGCGATGTCATTTTCATACTGTCTCTCTGCTTCTCTCCTGTCTCTAAGGTACTCATTCCTGGCCCTATGGTATCCTTCCCTGCTCTCTGGTGTTCTGTTACTCCTGTAGTTTCTCCCTATTCTTATTCTCAATTGCTTCGCTATCTTACATTCCTGATTGAACCATGGATTCTTCTGTTGCTTTTCATGTTTCTCCTTTAGGGTCGGGATAAACCTGTCTGCAGCTTCCAGGCACTTCTGAGTGACGTAGTCCAACATATCCTGTACAGTCTTTGGTCCGAATTTTGTTTCCCATGGTATTCCCATTAGGAATTTCCTCATCTCCTCATATTTTCTTCTTCGGTAATTTAGCCTTTTCCTTTCCGATCCCATCCTTGGACAAGTTTTCCCTACCTCTACCAGATACGCAAATGTCAATACACTGTGGTCACTCATTCCTATGGGGGCTTCAGAATTGACTTCTCGAAAGTCTGACTCATTCAAGGTGAATATCTGGTCGAGTCTAGCTGGTTCGTCATTGCCTCTCATTCTTGTAGGGTCCCTTGACATGTTGGCTCAGAAAGTTTCTTGTTTCTTGTATGAACAAGTTTTTGTTCTTGTGTGTTTGCCCAGTTGTACTTGTGAGGGTTGACAGTTCTTCAAGTGAATTTCAACACAAATACATGGCTATAGGTGAACACTATATAGTATTCTCATATTCACACTCAAATGCTCAGATATATGTTTTGGTATTTTGTTTAAGGGGTGTTTTTTGGGGGGAAGGAGGGCGGGTTCTGGTTTGCATTTCAATTTGGAATTATATATTATGGGGCTTAGTTTCCCTCGAGTAGATCCAAGCTTTTGGGCCCCCAGCGGTGGAGGTGGGGCGTCTTATTTTCTAGAATTGAGCTTTCAAACATTTCGATCGTGTTCCACCTCCTGGTAGCTTACTGTTGTAGTCTGATGTTTAGTGGTGGTATGTTCAGAAATTCAAAGAGCTCCTGGACTGTCTGATTGTTTTGGGGACGGTATTTTGTAGCTTTCCTTAAAGCCTTGTTTTGCCACTAGTTTTTTAATGTTAAGTTTCTTTAAGCTACGAAATCTCCTTAGGTTGTCTTAAGGGTGTTTTGCTCTGTTTATGCTATCCTTTACGTGAATTTCATTTCCTGTCCTATAAATCATATGGCAGTGAATCTTTGCGGAAACCTTAGTTCTGATACCTTGTATTTTAGGGGCGAGTGTCAGACTTTGTCAAATGCTTCTCAAACATTTGTGAGCACTATATTACATTTCTCCTTCTCTGTCACGGCACTGATCAAATGCTAATATATCAGGGGCAATAGCTGAACAGAATAGGGGGGGGGTAGAAATAGCCTAAGCTACTCTATCCCTTTGAGATGTATGTTTTCTTGTCTCAATAAACATACTTGAACTTGAACTAGCTGAACAGTTTCTGAACTTTCTCTGTGGTTTCTAAACCCATGTTGTCTCTTGTCATGCTTGTGTTCCTCCTCCACGTTCTTCACATATCTGTGGTCATTTATTTGTCGAATATTTCGCCTGGCACCTGGAGGAGGAAAATTGGTCTGTAAGTTTATGTTTGAGTTAGGGGTTTGCCCAGCTTAGGAATTAATTTGATAGTGGCATTTTTGAAGCATGTGGGGAACAGTCCGGATGCACAAGCTGCGTTTAATATGCATACATATTGGAGTATTGGAGGCCACAGGGAGGTTAGTCAATACCAGTTTGTTTATTTTTGGTAATACATTTCAGGTAATACATACCAGGTGCATTGTTCTTCAAACCTCTTGATTGGTTTTTTGGACCTCTGCGATGGTTATGTACTCACCTAGTTGTGCTTGCGGGGGTTGAGCTCTGGCTCTTTGGTCCCGCCTCTCAACCGTGTGTTGTGTGCTTCATAAGGTGGGCACTCATCGCGAATATTGTTTACGTTAGAAATCATCTTGCAGCTTTGTTATCGACTACATTTGATATTTTTTCTGTTAAGACAAATTTTTACATTTTCCTCTGGGCTTACTCGGAATATTTTTTTCGCAATGCTTCTTAAATTAATGTTCTTTTTCACAAAGCTTCTTAGATTAATGTTCTTGTTCTCTGCCTTTGTGAACCAACTACTTGGGGTGGATGGTAGAGCGACGGTTTCGCTTCATGCAGGTCGGCGTTCAATTCCCGACCGTCCAAGTGGTTGGGCACCATTCCTTTCCCCCTGTCCCATCCCAAACCCTTATCCTGACCCCCTTCTAGGTGTTATATAGTCGTAATGGTTTGGCGCTTTCCCCCTGATTTTACTTTGTTCTGAAGTTGGTTGGGTTTCTGTTTTCTATTTGGATTTGGCTTATTAGATCATTCTACTTTTGTTTTTGTATTTCTGTTTTGCGTAAATCTTACATGTGGTAGTGTTAGCGTCTTCTTCCTTCCTTCCTTCCTTCCTTCCTTCCTTCCTTCCCTTTTTCTCTCCCTCTCTCCCTCTGTTCGCTCCCTCTCAGCAAGCACTGTCCCCGAGGCCCACAGCACGTGTACCTTCCAAATAACATGACCGACAACTCCTGTATGTGACCTTCCCGCATCACCTGTTCCACCCACCTGTTCCACCCACCTGTCCCCCCACCCACCTGTTCCACCCACCTGTTCCACCACCTGTACAAGCATTTGTTCCAGCAAATGTCCGAGAGTCTTGAATGTCTGGAGGCTCCATGTACTCGTCTCCTGCTGGAGGCATGAAAAATAGAACGTTGGATAGAATAACTGCTCATGCGAATGTTGTTATATCAGATTTAGCTACTCAGAACGAAGTGTCCATGTAGCACGGGTTATGGTGAGCCCGTAAGAGATGCGGAATTCCTCTCAGTTATTACTGAAAGCTGGCAAGGTGAGGTGAATTGATTGACAGGAGCCGCCAATTAATGTGAATGAATGACAGGAGCCGACAGAAAGGTTTGGTAGTTGACATGTCCGGCTTAACGACTGAAAGTTATCAAGTTCATTTGAAGGAATGACTAGAGGAGAAAGACTTAGTTGAATGATAAAGTTAATAAGTTCGATCGAACGATTGACAGAAGCTGACAAAACTGACTGACGATTAGCAGAAGCTGTGTAACTCGGTTTAAGAAGTAATAAAGCTGAACATTTCAGTTGAACAACTGACGTAATGACGCAAGGTGACGAGTTCGCTTGAACACCCCAGTGCAGAACCTGTCAAAAATAAGGGGCGTCAAAAATAAGGGGTGATGCGGGAAGGTCAATAAGGGAAATAAGCCAAATAAGAGGTAGAACAAAAATAGACATTGAACTCCCGAGTTCCGCTGAGCAGCTAACATTAATAAATCCATTCCGGATGGAGGACTGGCCGAAGCTGGCAATATGCTAACATGTCCGGATGAATGATTGACAGATGATCGAGCAGACCACCGGGGATTTTTTGACCGCTCATGTCAAAGGGTTTTGGCGTCCGCCCAATTATTTTGTTGAATATTAACCCCCCTGCCTCCCCCCCCCCCCTGTCTCTCTCTCTCTCTCTCTCTCTCTCTCTCTCTCTCTCTCTCCTCTCCTCTCTCTCTCTCTCTCTCTCTCTCTCTGTGCCTCGTTTGATAGTATGAATTATGTGTCGTATGTCATCAATTGTATCAGCATGTAGTATGCGTGTCATGTTAGTATGGTCACTACCTGCCTGTAGGCTGTCTACGCATGTTAGGGACATGTGCTTGTCCCAAACATGTGTAGAATGATGCGTGGATAGATGGATAGAAGCCAGAGAGATGCATGGATAGAAAAATAGAAGCCAGGTCAACACAGGGGGTAAATAAACAGCAGCTGGAAAGATTGTGTGAGTGTGGATGAATAGAAGCTAGAAAGATTCATGAGTTGATGGATATAAGCTAGAAAGCTGAGTAGGCAGATGAATATAAATCAGGGAACAGATTGTATGCAGATGATGAGTCACAATAACGTAGCTGAAGGTTTTAAGATTAGACCACACACACCAGAAGATGGGGAGACGACGACGTTTCGGTCCGAGTGTCTTGAAAATGGTCCAGGACGGGCCGAAACGTCTTCGCCGTCTCCTCATCTTCTGGTGTGTGTGTGTGTGTGTGTGTGTGTGTGTGTGTGTGTGTGTGTGTGTGTGTGTGTGTGTGTGTGTGTGTGTGTGTGTGTGTGTGTGTGTGTAGTTTAGTTATCAAAAAACTGTATGGGTAGAAACCCAGAAGCCAGAAAGATACGATGAAGGGAATATATGGCGACACATCCTCCTGAAACAGTACTTAAGAGCAACGCTTTGGTCGTAAATATCATTGTGTAATAACACTAAACCCCCTTTTCTGTACTATTAATTTTAAAAATGTATGGAAAAAATATAAGGCTAAAAAACCAAACTTAAAATATTCCTAGGCCTACATATATATAGAGAGAGAGCGCAAATATGTACTGACTTAGGCCTAAGATAGCAAGTACTAGGCCTAGAAATGCTACGAGAGGTTAAGGTAGGTCTTATTTTGATGTTACATGTAAAATTAAAATGTTTCTGGGTTATCCAAATTCAGTAACACAAAAGTGAACTTTCCGGTGATCCATCGCTACATAATGGTACCAAATAGTTACTATAAGTAATTTCATTTTAGGAAGATGTACTGGAATATATATACATACAAAATCATTAATTACACGCATATATGTATCGTAATAAAAACAATAAAGAAACTATAGATCAAGACTACGGAATATTACACAGATCGCAACATATTCCTACATACGTGAATAAGTTACATAATACATAATATTGTCTATCCAGTAGTACATAAAACGCTGAAGCAGATACAAAAGTTCGCTCGAGGGTACAGTAGATTTTATAAACTAATTTGTCATACAGTAAACTTGCACATAAATGAGCTTTTCGCTAATTAGCTGTAACAACAACACTAACATATCCAACTAGGCTAGATAATACAGGCGCTCTAAACTCAACTTGATGTATTTGAATTATAGTTATACACAATATAAATGTCTATAAAACATATTTAGTGATCAGTGTATGTTATTTTTGCAATAATGTGCTAACGGAAAGTATATTCTGTATTTTTTTATAAACTCGGTGGACGAACACACACGCACACGAAAAGTGAGAGCAGCAGGGAGGTGCGTGCACTCTCCCTCACGTTCCAGCAGATACTGGCACGTGGAGCGATGCCTGGCCTGCTGCTGCTGCTGCTGTGGTTAGGCCTTCTTCCATCGTGTACTCCTGCTCTTTCTCATATATTCTTTCTCTCCTCTACTCCTCATTCCCAGCTCCTATATTCTTCTTTCCTCTTCTTAGCTCCCTCTCCAGTACCTTCTACTTTCCCCCTTTTGCACTCCGCCCTCCCTTCTACACCCCTGGCTTTCTTCCACACCCCCTGGCTCCCTTCTACAGCAGGGGTGTAAAAACATCCCTAGCTCCTAGGGAGCTCTACATCCCTAGCTCCTTTCTTCACGCTGTACTCCCTCCGGGCACCGCTGCCTCATATGGCAGTGCACTCAACTTTTATTATATTTATACTCAGATGTTGCCAGTTGTGGACACAGATGTTGAGCAGTGCACAGAGCAGTGCACAGAGCAGTGCACAGAGCAGTGCACAGAGCAGTCCTGCAGAGCCACTAACATGCCTGGTGTTCCTTAGCTCCCGCGCGTGATCTCTTGTTATCCTTTTATATCCCCTTCATCACTGGTGTTACAACTGTAGTTGTTTGTGGAAAGTATTCCGTTTAAGCTTGCGTTATGAAGCTTATATGTGCATTAGAACGATTTTCCAATACGTATTTAAAAGAGATGAGTAGAACAAAAGAATTCCAAAGCTGGCAAATATTTGACTTGGGTGAATAGCCTATAATCAAACTTTTGGGATATAAACAATAAGTATACAACGCTGTGTTAGTTCAAATATTCGCAATTAATTGCTACATTAATGACTATGGTGGGTGGAGCCTAGTTTTTTTTAGCTTAGGCACTCGAGATCGGCTCTTTATATTTTCAGTTATTTACCACAAGACCGACCATCTCCAGAGGCCTCTTGGAGTACAAGAAGACGGTAGCTTGTCAAAGTTCCCCCCCCCTCTATTCCTGAGAATTTTTCCAGTTGAATTTGAACTGAAAGTGTATTTATGGATTCTGCAATTAGGCAATATGAAGGGATTTTACCTAATAAGTGAAAAAGGTATTTTCTATTGCTTGTTGAGCATGAAGCCATTGCTCCCTGTGAGTTACATTGTGCAGTATTTATATCTTCTAGTTCGTTGAGTTTCTAAAAAGGTCCCTTGGTATCAGCCCTGGGGCCAGATTCATGAAGCAGTTACACAAGCACTTACAAACATGTACATATTTTCTCAATCATTGGCGGCTTACAATTAAATTAAGTTAATGAGCTCCGAAACAACAGGAAGCTGTTTATAACAATAACAACAGTTGATTGGAAAGTTTTCATGATTGTAAACCGTTTAATAAATGTAACCAAACCCGTCAAAGATTGAGGAAAGATGTACACATTCGTAAGTACTTGCATAACTGCTTCGTGAATCTGGCCCCTGGCATGTCTGCTTTGTAGTGGTGTTAGTCCCAGAGATCCTCAACTTTTCCTGGTAGGAGAGTTGACTTATAGTATGGTTTCTGCACACAGGAGCATAGACACACACACCTGTGTTACACAACTGGCAATAGGAGAAAAAGTAGATCAAGATTTAAAACTGAATATACCATTGTAGTCTGTTAATTGAATTGAAATCCTTCGTTCTGTTGTCAGTGTATTCAATTGGCTGTACTTTCTACTTCATCATTTGTTCCATTCTAAGGTTGTACTTTGTAGTATACTACTTAATACAATACTTATAAATTCAAGTAGTTCACAGACATATGACAAAAGTCTAATCTAGTGGAGGCTTTTGTCAAGGAGACCTGGTACCAAGGAGGCCTGGTCGACGACCAGGCCGCGGGGACGCTAAGCCCCGGAAGCACCTCAAGGTAACCTCAAGGTAAGGTAGTGATGTATGCAACAACGACTACCATTAGCGATAACTCTCAACAAAAAGAATTTTGAAAATGAACCTATTGGCTTAAGCAAGCACAATCAAAATACATTATGCCTAAAATTATCTTTTCTACAGTATTTAGGATAATATGAACTCATTTACAAGTTGCAGGCTTTATTATGGATAGGTGAAGTGGGGGACTCCTGCTACAGTTTTGGGAACAAGACATGTCATTCTTGACAGTAGTAGTGCATAGGGGTTTAGTGCTAAATTTTGTGGGACCAAACAAATCTGAAATTGTTATTTATGTATATATAGTTAGGAATTCAGTTCCATGCTCTATAATACTCTTGAAGAAAGGGTTCACCTACCAAGCGTACTCAAACCTATGGTCTTAATGGACCTTATTGTTAACCAACAATAGTAAAACCTAAACACTGAAATTTAACTCCTTAGCAGAGGCATTTTTGTGTTTACAAAACCAGTTTCCAAGAAATAACAAAAATATTCAAATAAAACTTGGCAGGAGAAGCTCAAATTTCATAAAACAACATGTAACTTATCGACATGGCCAGAAATAGATTGTAACGAGCTATGCTTAACCAAATTGGGTTTTGACACGATCATTTACAACTGGATGGTTTCTTATACAAATTTTTACAACAAAACTCACACTTTAGGAAATGAAACCAATGTAAGACAACTTATATTATTTTTATTTGATAAATGTCAAGAACCAATTTGGCCAAGTTGCCATTAATGACACAGCAACTTGAACAGTACTCTTACCCTTCTCCAATACTACAAAATTTTCAAGCAAGCTTAATTCGTGACATGCAATAGACAATACCATACTATGGTTCATGGGAAGGTATGCCAGTAATCAACCCTTCTATACTGTACTGTTTAAAAAAAAGACAAAACCATAATCAATCTTACGTCAAAATTTGACCATGACTAAGACAAACACCCCCCCCCCCACTAAGTCCTATAGTTATTACTTCATGGTGGCCTTATTGGTACTTAAGCTCGGGGAAATCCCATTACCTTAATCCCTATCAAACATATGTCATTTCAGATTATTAAAACATCTTAGTTTGTCCTATACGTTAATAATGCACAAAAGCATCGCTTATCCACCTTCATATACCAATTATCTGATGCTCACAAGACTAGAATTTCAAGCACTGATTTTTTTTATTTTTCATTACAATATCATAAGAACTATTATAAGCATCAAAATTTATGACATGGGAATTCTAACTTCTAGAATATATTTATGGCTTATCATCAGTCACTTAATGCATACCAGAGAAAATGTTGACAAAACACCAATGAATCTTTCATAGGTGTGAACATTAAAACGAACCAGATGATTCAGTCCCTAAACATCTTCAATGAAACTTTAAATTATACAATATAATGAATTAAGACAAACTACTAAAAATACATCACTTTAATTTATGAATCATAAATTTAAACTACAAAATCTACACCAAAATTTTAAGTCCAACTTCTGCAAATATATATTATATATATATATATATATATATATATATATATATATATATATATATATATATATATATATATATATATATATATAGATTGTATATATAGTTCATATACATATAAATCTATATGTATATAGCTTTTGCAGGCAACAGTTTCCTGTGAGGCTCCATTATAAGTCACTTACTGGTGTGGGAGAGTACTAGATACAATTAAGCGCATGACACAATCAAATACAAGATACAGTCAAGTACAAAATACAATTAGCCACACAAGATTTGAAAACAGCGATATGTAATCTAGTAAAAGCTATGATGCCAAACGTTTTGCATGAATTGGAATAACTCCCCCTACCAAGAATAATTAATCCTTAACCCCAGCCCCAAAGAAAATCTCATCACCCTTGCTAAACTTACCTTTGGCCTCTCTAAATATTAATTATATTAGAGCATTTAGTAAGAGAACAGAAAAGAACATTTGCATTCAAGTACAAAATATGAAACTCTCTTAAAAGGTAATATCACCATGATCTTTGGTTTCTACCATAAAAAAATGTTGAATAGTGTTAGTGCCAAGCAAACCTGCAACTAACTCATGTATCTTCTAGTTGTTTACATACTGGTTGAAAATCACAATAATTATGAATAGCCTTGGCACTTCGGAGTTACGACCCACAGGTTAGCTATCTCATACATGCTATCCCTACGATTTATTACTTATTTATATCAACAGTCTGCTCTGGAGGTGTTCCATAAACTGTTACTTCAGGTTTCTAATTGCAACCAGTGTAGGTAACTGATATTCCTACATTAACTGCAACCAATTCAAGTTATCCCTTTTGTTGTATCATGCCTGCAGAGAAGTAAATAATGTAAATGGATATAAATAGCAAATGCAAAAAAAGGTGTGAACCTTCAAATTATCAAAAAAATTACCAGGAAATTAGACCAAACCAAAAAAAAAAAAAAAAAAAAAAAAAATGGAAATAAAGATATGGTTAACCAAGATACTAATGTATACCGTGCAGATCACATGATGATCAACATCAGCTAAAATGAGCCTAACCAATATTTGAAAAGTTGTATTAAAACCAAGTGTGTTTAAAAAAAAAAAACACTTTCACAACTACATTACTCTCATCCCATAAAAACATGAATTTACTCTGACCCTAAACATATCACCAGTATCGGAAGTAACACTGCCTCACGCATTAAAATGTTTCGTACATAGCGCAGGTAAACACTCGCTGTTATTTATCAATTTCAGAGATAAAAAAAACAGCATTTTGCTCTGTAACATGAAGTTTATATAACACACACACATGACATGCTGTTAACATCAGCAATCATCATGCCTATTTCAAATGCTCTCTTTTCACTTAGTTTTACATTCAATATGCTCATAAGCACCCAAATTGTTAAACACAGTACATACTGTAATACAGGCAAAACATTTCTAGGCATTAATAAAACCTTAATATTCCTGAAAGTTAATTGCATTATCAATGACAGTCTAGAAAACTTCGGAATATATTAATGCAAGTCACTCCAATGAAAATTAAGTTATTCATTTTCAACTCTACATATTCTCATTTTTTTAGTTTAAATTCAACACACTCTTCTAAATTCACATTAAAATCATGTTTAATACAGTACAGCAAATACAGTAGTTCTTTTTCATCACTAATTCGTAAGTACTGTACTATGCAAATTTAATATGCCACATATGCAGTTGTGAAATTTGTTATATACTGAATATCAATAAGAAAATACAAGTATATTTTTCTCATTGATATATAGTGGAACTATAATTTACAAAAAATTTAATATTCTTGAAAAAGTGTCACAGATTTCTATCATGTAATCAATTCTTGACTGCAATACTGCTCTAACAGTGACTACTAATAACACTAGCGTACAATAGTATAAAAAAATGTTTACTAATTTAATGTTCAATATATGTTATGAATCTGCTGGAAGAACTCATCACGAGGCTATGGTGTTCAATCCACATTATGAGTAAACACCCACAGTGTAGAGGAAAAGCAAGGATCCTGTCCACAAATGCTACAGGAGATTTAAATCCATCAGGGATTGCTTGCAAATTGTGTTGGTGACTTTTCATTGTCAACAATAAACTGCTCTCCTTGAATTGGCCGTCTGGGCCTCGGATATATTATAATAACTACCAAAACATGTTATGAAAGAACCATACTGGATTAAAACACTGCCTGTTTTACTCCCTTGAAATTAGCAAGAAAAACAGCACAAAAAATACCCAGTATATAAATTTCATAACCAATTGTTAAAAAAAAATTAAAAAAAATCCTTACTTATAAAACTTGAGCTCTGAATCAACACAATCTTTAAATAAGTCATCCATCTCAGACAGCCTTTCTGGATCAAAGTTCTGAAGGCAGGCTTCAGTTTCTTGCACACACTTTCTCTCCAGGTCCCGTAATGTTTCAACAATACTGCCACCGTCCTTAGTAGCAGCCTGTTGACGTCGATACAACAAGTGTGTTCGATTAACTTGCTTAGCAAATCGAGGAATAACCTGCAAACAAAAGTGCAAAATTCAGCCTTTTGATTTGTAGCCTTGCATGTCATTTAGATATCTGGTAAATGTATTTTGAAGAATTACAGCAACCTTAGAAATTACTGTCAGCAAGAGAAAACCTAAAAATCTTCTAGACATGAAGAAATAAGTGAAAACACTCAAAGAGCATGAATATTAGATTCAAAGCACAGTACAGTACAGCTTTTTACAGTACATTACGTAGCAAATATGAAAAAATTTGCTA
The DNA here is from genome assembly GCA_020271785.1 of Procambarus virginalis. Lineage (NCBI taxonomy): Eukaryota > Metazoa > Arthropoda > Malacostraca > Decapoda > Cambaridae > Procambarus > Procambarus virginalis. The sequence goes on along the minus strand of WNGS01166226.1, from coordinate 2,831,075 downwards.
CAAATCCCTTGTGTGGATTTGTACATGTGGTAGCCACCATGTCCCCACACCTACACTAATCAAGCATGGAGACATCACCTTAAAAAAAAAAACAGTATTATACTAGGAAAAGTCCAGAGTGAAAATCATCCCAAAACTAAGTAACCTCTCACACCATGAGAAGCTGAAGGCCTCAGCATTAACAACTCTGCAAACAAGACAAGAAAGAAGAGAGACGGCTCATCTCAAAGACAAAAATACTTCGCAAATTCAAAGCCATTGATTCAATCACTTTATTAAAGGGTACAAAATATTTAAATTTCAATCTCACCAAGTCTCAATATACAAGACAATATAAGAGGCTTTTTCACTCAAAGTAATAAACTAATAGAACTATTTACCCACTATAGCTATACAGACTAAGACTCGTCAAGCAGAATTTGGGATCCCATCCAAAAGCCACCAGCATCCTATCCCATCCACACGCCACCAGATTCCTATTCCAGCCACGGCCACTACACAAGGCAGCCCACGGGTATTAAAAGTTTAAAATCATTCGGGTTACTTTGTGCGCTGTATTGCGAACATTCTATTTCTGCCTTGTTCTTTTCAGTGCAAATATGCCATTCACACAATCTGAAGCATTCTGGGGGCTGAATTGTTGAAAGTGTGTTAATGAGACAAGTGTAATATTATATCTGAATCTTAGATGATATTTCAAGAAAAATTATACATCAATGCTATGAACTTGCCTTTGCAGGATCCTCATCATCAGGAATCTTAGGGCTCTGAATTCGTGGCGAGATCTTGACATTGTCAGTGAAGATAAATGGCTTAAACACCGAACGCTGGGGATCAGGTGTCCCAGTAAACCAATGGCAACTAGGCCGTCCAGAACCATGACTAATAACCGACACCTACAAAAACAAAATATATGAATCAATACTGTACAGTATATTTAAACTGTTTAATAAGGATGAGGAAAAATACCTGTATCATTTACGAAAGTATTACAAATAGTCATATTTTGTCTTCTTGCATATATCCAAGCATATAGCATGTACACATGCATGCCCACATATATAGGCATACAGCAGACATGCAAAAAATTAAAAACAAAAAATTAACTCACACAAACAGGCTTATTTTAATATTAAAAAATAAAGAATCATAATTCACCTCTTACCTCTAAAATTTTTAAATTCATTTACAATTCACTGACTTTCCCTAATATTAATACAGTACAACACTACATACAGTACAACAGCATGGACCTTAAAAAATTAAGAGGCATAAAAATAAGTGTTAAATGTAGTGAAATGCCTCCTTCTGTTGGTAGGGGTGGGGTGGGGGGGTGGAAGGTTTGGATGGCCTCAGTGGCTTCCTGTTGCTCGCCGCACATACTAAGATAGCTCCACACAAGTCACATAAGCCCTTGTGAGTCCTTTAATATGCTACAGGTGGTGTGACTCTCACACAGAGATGCAGAGGACTCACCATCACCCTTACTGAAGAAACAAACCCACAGAAGGGAAGCAAAGCAAAAAGGACAAATGCAAGGTTCACAGAAAATAAACCTCTAGGTGCAGATATTAACTCAAGATACAGTATTAGATAATCAAGTGGTCTACTTTCGAACATCATGAAAGAATGAGGGTAGACCACAAGCTGGCTAGATTTGATGACATTTCAGATGACCTGAGACAAATGAGGCTTGCAATATGAAACCAACAACATCAAAGCAACAAACAACACGCTTAACCTTGCCAAAGAAAAACGCCATGCAGGCAAAATTAAGGATCTTGCACAACTGTTTAATCAACCGTCAAGTGGTCAGGGCCCTCTCCAACACCAGACGGAGACAAATCTGCATAAGAAGCAGAGTTGCAGCGGGAAAGGAAAGTCAACCAGGAATCCCAAACCAGACCCAACCAAGTCCAAACCAGGGATGAAACCAATTGGAACTTTCTCCTGTTGATCTGGAATCCAAACCCCCGACATACTGGGAAAGAACCAGATCCTTGGTTTGCAGATACATAGGTTAACTGTATAACTTATGTATCTGTATCAAACAGTTGTTTGTATCTTCAAACAGCCAGTCACTGGGGGAGAAGGAGGAGCAAACTTAGAAGAGCAGGAATTCACTACTGCTCCAGCTTCAAATCCCTAAACACTATAGGGGCGAACTCCAAGGCATCCAGGTGAGCACCCAGCTGCAAACAACATGAGTAAAATGAGCCCATGTAGCAAAAGTTGCCTGATTAGCCTCTTTCCTAGAAGGAGCTTCAAGTTAGAAGAGACCCAACAAACGCTAAAGCTGTAGGCCTTGGGATAGAAGAAATCACCAACCCAGCATGGTTGCTGGCAGCATGGTGAAGAACAAATAAATGACATTGGCATGTAGAACAGTCGATGGACATCCCTCGAACTTGCAAGTAGCAAGTGTGGCTCCATAATGAACCATACCAATGACCCACTGGGCTTTCAGGGGCCCAGAGGTGAGCATGAAATCTAGACACTAGAGACCTTCACCAGATAAATTTATATTGAATGCAGCACACAGGAAAAACATGGCTGCAAAGGATGTCAGCAATGTGCCATATGTACAAGCAAGCAAACTCTAGTGCACCCCTTAAACAATAACCCCATAAAGTCCCAAACTTCAGAGAAGTCAGAAGATCCTTTCACTATTCAGGGTGTGGAACCCTCCACAGGAGGCCAGCTTCTAAAGGACAAACATCAAAACCCACCAGGAAAGCAATCCTGTCAGGGCAGGGGCAACATCAACAAGCACCTAGGGGAGGGTAGCGCATAGTACAAGCTGTTCAAGATGAAGTTTCCAAATTCCCACACAAAAAAAGTGAAGCCTGAAAATATGCACATGAAGCAAACACGAAAGATTGAAACAACACAGGGAAATGAGCCCCCACTCAGAACAGAGTCCAAAGGATGGCCAACAATTATCTAGAACAATTTGGAACCCAACAAGCTGGTTATTTAAGCAGCAATCAGAAATGTTTAACATCTGGCAAAGGACTGAGGATTGATGACATGAGGAGCAGGCAGGTCCCGTGGTGCTACCACCTTGCCGTGGCTAGCTGTTACTAGGCGAGATGGAGAGGGGAGGGAAGGTATGACCTTATTAGCTGGAGTATACCTTTCATGTGTGTTTTGCTTCACTCTCTTTTGGGGGAGTCTTTTTGGTGGGAGTGATGATGAGTGCCCTGCTCCCTGCCCCTCTGAAAGGGCCAGGTTTTGGCCTTTGGACTCCGGTAAGCTATTAAAGGACTCGTAAGGGCTGACGTGACAGTCTGTTTAGAGCTACTGTATATCAGTGCAGCTACCAACAGGGAGCCACTGTTCTTCTCATCCAGAAAAGTAAGTAACAATTTAAGTTTCATATTAGCTTAAAAACTGTTAATATATATATATAGTATATAGTCAAAACAAGAATCCAAAGACAAACTGATAATTGGTTCATGAAATGACAAAAGCCTCATTGAACTACCAAGGTAAAATATCCTTAACAATGGGCTTGTATTTTTCAGAAAGTACACACTTTACTGATAACAGTTCTGCTTGTTCACATCAATTAAATACAACTAAAATTTGAAAGAAATAAGATTACATTTAAACTGTATCTGATTAAGTGTGATGTTACCTTGTTTCAAGGTCTCAAATTCCCCAATATCTCCAATTTTCCTTTCATAAAAATAATGTGAGATGCACCACTTTATAGTTTTCCTACAAGTGTCAATAAAAATATTATCCTATTGGGAAGTAAAAACAGATTGTTCCTTGTCTGATGTGTAACTATAACAAACTCTTGTCTTCAGACAACACACAGCCCTTCTGATAAATTCCCCAAACAAGCCAAACACACACTCCCTCCACATATTCTCTTGTGCTATATACATTGACAAAATCTTGTTCCTAAATGATAATTTTGATCTGAAACTTTTCCTTAATATGTAGAGTAAAACCCATGAGCACCACACCAGAAATAGTAAATATCTCTTTGATATTAACCAGTCAAACTAAAGCTATGCAAACACTTCATGAAAATAAAAGGACCCAGTCTTTGGGAGTTCACTCCCTAATGAATTAAAAAATAGTCCAACCTATACTTTATTTTAAAAGTAAAACCAAAAAGTACCTAATTTCATCCTCATAAATTCCAACCTTGTGCTTTGAACTCTCACTGTATTTTGTGCTACCCATTCCCCAACATTAGTACTCAAGACATACATTGTCACCAGTGTAATCACCTATCAAATTATATTGTAGTTATATGTTGATATCAAATTTTTTTAAAATGTAACTATTCATCTTACCTGACCTGTTAGATTAAGGACCTGCTCAAAATGCTCTGTGTGTTAGTGGCTTTGCAAGAATGTAAAAATACCAATTCTATGTACTCACAAACCCATTGTACCTTCTATGAATAAAATAAAATAAATAAATAAATAAATAAATGACTATGGTTGGCATGAATGATTTTACTGTGGGATGTGTAAGATGCCCTACATTCTACATACATGTCTAAAAGATCATTTATTAGATATAAAACAGCACTAAAACTGAAGTCAAGCCAATCACAAGCTACCGCATAAAACTCACCATACTACCAGCAGTAGGACGATCATGGTCTATGCCACGGCAAATTCCAGATTCCTTGTCGCGGAGGATCTCAAACATTTGTGTCAAGGTAAAGTCACCTGCCAATGATCCAGAGAAGGCTGTACTATTCTAATCAAGCGCTAAAAGTTATCCATGAAGTCACACTTTTGTGCTACTAAATTTCATGATCAACAATGCTGTCAAGTAAGACAACATATTACATGAATTTAAGTAATTATCAAAAGGCGGCGTCAAGCTTACATGAATTTATGGAAAAGCAACACTGAGGTACAGTGGCAACAGCCCAGTAAAACTCTCTCAAATTTAAAATAAACCTTTCCCCCCTCACATTAAATAAAATTACTGTAGTTTACAACTTCATTAATATGCAAGTACTGTACAACCACTAAAATATAATCAGCCACGTATCTTGCATACAGTTTAGCATACCGTGTTGCAGTACAGTACGCCACCGCACCATAAAAACCCACCCGATTTGCTGCAGTACACCACCCCATGCAGCACGAGATCAAACACTCGGCTACCTCTGGGGCCACATCAATTCGAAGAGGCACCAATGGAGCAACACTTCAGCTGCAAATTTTGTTAAAAGCTTCAACAAAATAAACGCTCCTTCATATTTCACAGAATGCAGCCGCAAACAACAATAATTAGTTTACAGACAACCATCTCTGAAGCACACCAAGTTACTAAAGTTCATGCACAGAAAGCAACAAATGTGACTGATTAAAGCAAATCCAATTTACATTCAATTAATTTGAATGAACTCACTTCAGTCTCAAAATTCAATTCAATTACAGACTGTTTTTCATATCACTTTTACCTCAAGCATGCACTAACAAAAATAAAAATCTTAATACAGTATCTGAAAAGAAGGATAAATAATAAATGTAGCGATAATTGAGAGAGAGTAAAATTTTACACTAAAAGATATCCTATCTATAAAACTGAAATTCCAAACAAGAAAATCTAGACACTGATAAATCGACTACTAACTACCAATCATTTAAATTCATCATTGCCCTCCTTTCCTACTTAATGGAATGGGCATGAAAGCTTTCATAAGATAGGGACAGGAACAGCAAAAGTCTAAACATTTCTAAAGAAAGCCAGCACCATCCAGTTCCTACAAATCAAGAGCAGGAGTTTACCGTTTACAGTTGAGAGACGGGACCAAAGAGCCAAAGCTCAACCCCCACAAGCACAACCATTTCCTCGTTCAAGAGTTACTGTAAACAAACATACCCACCATATGCTTCCTCTTCACAAATCCACTGCCATTTTTTTTTTTTTAACATTTCTTCAAATGCTTCTTAGGCATTTAAGATTGAATGAAGACTTTAACCACCACCTTGCCAAAAATGAAGATGACAGAAAACTTTGAGAAGCATACTGAAACTTGACATCTGCAAAGAGGCCTCATTTACTTCAAGATCAATTGTAAAATTTGTTATTTGAGATTTTCAATCAATAGAGGTCACCAAAGCTGAAATTTATCACCAAAATATTGCAAGCCATCATCTAAAAAATTAAAATGTGCAACTGAATTTCAGCTGTGTGTGTTCACAAGCCTTCTACAATTTTTCAACAACATTCACAACAAACGCTCCGAGCGTCATGACAGCTTCAGAAATAACACCGTCGTTGATCAACTATCATAGCTTTAATCTTCAAGATGGGCTTTCTTCCCCTTTCTGAGGTGGTGTACTGAGCAACAACTTTAGAGCAGGGTTGAACAAGACTAGTTCCCATATTTGTTGCCCTATACTTAATTTGTTTCATCTGGCACAACACCAAAGTGGTAACCTAAAACTGCCCCATTGTATTGACAAGTATTTGATAGCCGAGAGGATAACCAGCATTATTATACTACTGTACATTAGTAAATAAAAATAACCTTTAAAATAAAATTTTATAATGATCATAATTGTTGGAATAAGCTAAACTGCAGCTCGATATATATATCAAATATCATTAATCATTATGAAAATGTGCAACATCTCACTTGGGTGGGTCAAAGTAGTCTGTGCCTAAAAGAATCGATAATTTTAAGGTTATCGAAGCTCATTCATGTACACAAAAATATCTTCCTCAGCTTCATTGTAGAATGCTTTCAAAGGGTAAAGGGTTGTGCTGTATAGCAATAAATACCACACATGCATCATGCATCCATGCAGATGTACGACAAAACAATATATTAATCAGAATTGGAGAGAAAAAGCAATGTACACTACTGGAATTGCTCCATTTTTACTTTTTTTAATACAGTACCAGAAAGTTGAATACCAGTATACTGTGACAGTCAAAACTTAATACCACTTTGTATTCCCAATAGGTTTAAATACAGGCAACATTCACCACTATTTTGTACATGATGTGCGCAGCAGGAAAGTTGTAATGATGACAATGAAAATGCAGTCCATTATATTTTCCAACTAAATATTCGTTTGACGTAATATCACCACTCTCCACGTAATGAAATACACATTTCATAGCATCTAATATGCCGTGTTATGCACATTTCTCTCCCATGTATTTACTCTGATTTTTTACATTCTCCTTGTTTACTCTTGACCATTCTTAGTTTAGAACTCTAAACATTCATATTGCCTCATTAAACATATTTTACTATACTAATACCAATTATCAAAATAGAGCACCAAGCCATTAAGAATACTTACTAAGAGTACATCCCCTATTTCTCTATATAATTTATACTTGCTTACTACTATACTGTAATACTTATTCCTCTCGGCCTCAACTCGTGTGTATTTAATATTTTTGTCCCCTTTTTTTCAAGTTTTACCGATTTTTGTTGAGAATACAGGATTCAGGCAAAGCACAAGATCAAGTACAGGTACAGTATTTATTTAGTGGGCACAATTTAGTACATGTGTACTACAGTAGTTATATTATTTCTTCCATTGTGAAACCTATACCCGGCTGCTGTCAAATTTTCTGCCTTTTTCAACATCCTTTTAAATTTCAAAGTTTCCATATTTAAATTAATAAAAAAAAATTACAGTTTAAACATGTACAATATACTGTACTGTACTCAAAATAATTCTACATCGAATATTACAAACTGACATTACAGGCTTTTTATCATTATATGATGCCCAGCAGCACACAAATATCTAATGTGCATTCATAATACCAAATATGCAGAGGTATTTACCTGTCAGCAACAATCTCTAGTGATTGTGGTGGGAACAGGATTGTGAAGGCTGCCCCATTTTGCTTTTTCTACCTTATCGTTTCCTGTCATATGTGTTGCACTACAATAACAAAAACCATCCCAGAATTTCATACCTTCGCTTGCCAGTATAGACCGAGGGCTACGGGAATAATTAATAATAAACAAGGTGTAACTGCTGACCGTGAACATAACCAAGATACATTACATGTTAGATACCACAAACCCTAACCATTTGAAGAGGCTTAATGTGACACACAATAAATGTTCGTCTAATTTGATTTTAAACATGAACATGAGTATTAATGACTCCACTATGGAAGGAAAGGATAACAGGGCATTAGAGTTTAGTTCCTGAGAATGTCTTACTCGGACCAGCCATGCTCAATTAACCTCCATCCCAGAATGACTATCATCATCTTTGCTTGCCCCCTTTGCTTTCCAGGTCCCTGTTCATGGCCTGGTTGAAGTTGGAGCCATGTAGATCATCCTGTTTCTCATGATCCTTGTTCCAAAGCCTACCTTTACCAGGTCCTTCTCATAGTGGTTAGGCACAGCCAGTCGGCTGTTTGTCCCATATTTGGGTACATGCAGACATTTGCTGCTTTCTCACCTTTTGCCTTTTTTTTCCAACTGTTATTTGGACTTGGGGCTTCTGGCCTCATTCCTTCAGATTAAGACCTCTCCTTCCCTGCTTGATGTCCTCGAATTTCATTTTGCTTGCATGTGCTTGTCACCACCAAGAAAGCTCAAGAGGCTATTCCCAGAAATTGAATGTTGAATGGAATGAAACAATCTTTCCTGATGGTCTCCAGTAGTTTTTCTGCACAGTTCCTTTCTTCCTCATGGGGTTACCAGGTTTTGCACTGGCAGCTCCTATGTGAAGGGAGGCAGCCAAACTAAATTCTCGGGTGACTAGGACTCTCATCCGGTGGTAGGCAGGCACATCACAGTCAGGATATTTACAGCATGGCAATAATCATTTGCCCAGTTTACCTAGGAGGTGCATAACTTCAAGTTATATATCAAAATAAGCTTCTTTTGTTGTGCCTATGTTTTCTGGTGGACACTACCCAATTTTGTAGTCGATTGCCGAGCAGCTGCTCCCATGGTCTCATAATGCGAGTTAAGATTCTGGTCCCAACTCCCAGTAGGTGACAGATGGATCTCATAGAACTAGTTTATCAACTTGAAGCTGGCTGTACAGTTACACTAGAGGAGATAGAGGGGGCCTACCAGAAAAGGGTTGTTTGATTTCATTTGGTACTTTATTGATTTCCTTCAGATTAATGTTTGTAAGGAGTCCATGAAAGTGGGAAAAATTGCAATGAAAATTAATACAACCTTTAGGACTATAGTTGTCAAATCTTCTTATTATATTTGCATTATAGGCTAATCTCGCAATGGTAAAATTAATGTTTTCATAAAATTAGTTATTCAAATGTTAATAATGTTATTATGTATCCTTATTATGCACCGGCACACACACAAACGTGGTGTGTGTGTGATAATGTTGTCCAAATGACCATACAATTTGCCTGCATGTGCTTGTGAGTGCACATGCTTTATGTTAATATCTGCCCTTGTACAACTGTGAGCATCTGTGTCTAATTTGGTTTCTGATGCTATTGCTTGTTCATATCTGTACAATTCATGCAAATCTGTATAATTCATGCAAATTTGTATGCGGCAATATGATTGTGTATCTGTTATTATTAATAATATTAATTTTAAAAATGTGAAAGAACACAATACAGTGGCTAATTAGTAGATACAAGAAACACACATTGAATATATCCACTAATTCTCAAAACATTTCGGTCACATTGATAAATATTGCAATTATAATTGAATACTGCACTAATTTGACAAACATTATCAAGGTGCAGCTAACAAAACAGAGGATCACATGCATCTTTCTGGTATGAATTATGAAAATTTTGCCTTAAGAACTTAGATGGCACAAGTTTCAATTGGAGAGAAAAGAAAAGATTTCTGCATTTCAAACCAGGAAACTTGGCAGAATGAGTATAATACCTAAGATAGGCAATACAGTTGCAAGTTGCCCTTCAGTGACTAGTGCAGCCTTCTCACGACTGATTGGAGCCAAGTTTGATTCTAGGACAAGGCAAAACATTTTGGGCACGTCATTACACCCGATACCTGTGTTCGGCTAGTAGTAAATAAATATATGGTAATTGAGACTGCTATTGGTTTCTTAATAAGAAACTATACATTGCCAATCATATTAATGTTATACTTTACGACCAGACTATCAACCATTAGGCCTGATCAGAGACCAGGGATCCATTTGTGGTCAGATATAATCCCTCACCCGCCACAGGTGGGGTACAGGAGCAGATAACTTTTGAATACAGTAATTAGTAGATTACAACCTGACCTACCCATAGTTCATCTTAAGCCTTTCCCTATTAGTTTTCCCTGGAACACCACTGTACATGCTTTCAGAAAAATGCACGTTTTTCCAAGTACTAAACCAATTATTTTTCTTCAGGACTAAACACCAAATTCAGTCTCAAAAATCAACAGACAATTTTGCAGGTTTGGTAAAATGACGGATCAAAATAAAAGATACTCTGTTTTGTCAAGCTGCAGGCAGAGCACAAGGACAGGGCACTACCTGTGAGGAAGTACTGACAAACATGCCAGCCGACATGCATATCCCAGACTTCTTGTCTCTCAATACACTGAACATTGACTTCAAATCAAAGTTACCTGCAAAGATATCATTATTTAGCAAACTCAAAATGTGATGCACAATCTGGAAAAAAAGTTGTATTACTGTATATACCATTCACTCTTCTGAAAAGCTTTCTCGATTGTCGCTCGCACTCTTAAGTTCTGTAAGCTTTCACTAATCAGAACTCTTCCTTTATGTACATTTCCCATACAAAATTCCTATAATCTTTCCATCATTTGTATTTTTGTTAACATTTCCAAAGTGAAGATCATGATCAACAGAAATCTCTTGCTTATTCAATCCTCACTATCAATAAACATCTTTATTAAACACTAATGAGAGAACTGACATTCCCAAGGATCTAGGAACTTTCACCAATATTTATTAATTATTACTATATGAACCTGAATTGTTTCCAGTATCAATCAAAAAATTATCAGAGATATGATTTAACTTTACGTGAACTGGGTTACTCTTTCATGAATGACGAAACAAAAGATCACCTGATACAATATACATGTACCTGTATATCAAAATAGAGTGAAATATCTACTGCTCTGCTCAGCTCTTGTCATCTCACAGAGCTGTAATCACAAATAAGCAACTCATGTTTGCAGGTACTTTGTCAGCCTTCTTTATATCCTATCCTCAATTGCTTAATAATAATTTTAACATTACCAATATTCACTCCACCAATGCTTGAATATAAAATACACGATCTAGTAATAAATGCAGCCTTAAAATACTGTTAAAATATACAGTATATACGCTAAACAACATCAGAAAAACAGCACCACTACACCCCAGCAAATTGCCCACAGCAACATCCTGTTTGCTATATAAACTTTGGGAATACTCTCATTGATTTATCATGTATAATACAAGCAAAATATTTACCTGCTCTTCATACAATACTGTCAAGTTTGAAAGCTATTATTGAAATATATATTACAATAATAATTTGCAGCAATTTAGAAATTAACAAAAGTTTACTGCACTCTCAAGTAAGTAATTATCAAAAGAAGGCACCAAACCAGGGAGGCTATGTAGCACTGCCAAGAGTGTGGGATATTCAAAAGACACTAAATATCACTAAGCATTCCAATACGAGAACAAAAGTGCATAAGGCAATCATCATCAAAGGCATCCGATTCACTAAGGATACTATCGAGGGACAGGTGACCGCGAGGGTCAGTCAAGAAGCAAGACGCAAGCACATCTTGGAAGTCAGGACATTCAACAAGAATATACAGTCGTGAGAGGGACAATGAAATTCGGGCAATAAGGAGCAGGGCGGCGCTCCATTAAGTGCCTGCGAGTTACGCGGGTGTGGCCAATACGTAACCTCATCAGAGCAGTTTCCCACTGCCGGTTACGATGGTAGGAGGAAGACCATGGGGACACACTAGCCTTAAAAGCACACAGCTTGTTACCAGTAACAGAAGACCAACAACCCTGCCAACGGGCAAGGATTGAAGAACGAATAACTGGGTACAAGTCGGAATAAGGAATACCTTTATGAGCGATGGGACAGATGTATATAGCTTTCCTTAGCAGTAGCGTCCACACGCTCATTTAAGGACACGCCAATAAGGCCGGGAACCTAGCAAAACTCGACTGTCATAAATCTGCTGGAGATTAGAAACAACTAATGCTGAATTTCAATGACCACAGAATGGACAGGATTAAAAAACTCCAGAGCCATGAGGGCACTGCAAGAGTTAACTACAACAACAAAGGAAAAATTACAGTGAGAAAGCAGTTGACGAAGAGCAAACAAAATTTGCATAAAGTTCAGCCGTGAAGATGCTAGTCCCTAGAGGCAGGTGGCACATACAGGCGGTCAGGAAACACAATGAAGTAGCTTACACTGTCAGCAGACCTGCACTCTCAAACCTTCAGACCTCTATACAATGGATCTCTCTGTATACCAAACCAAATCCAACCATGAAATGTTCCCCCTCCAAATTTCAGAATTGTTAGAAATTCACAAACCATATTTTCTAAATTATTTATTGAAACGCGTTTCCCAAGGGAATGCCCTTCCACTCTACGCAGACTTCAAGCCACACCTTCATCCAACCAAGAATTTGGTTATATCAAGCCCGTTCCTTTCCCTACTCATTCTACATCCAACTATGCACAAATACCCTAGTTATATTACACTTCAGTGGTATGAACATGTTGGAATGCCTGAGACATTTAATAATGGTGTACTTAAACTCATATCAACTGCATCTAGGATCTCTTCATTTACACACATTGTAAATGTTGAGTTTTTTCCCTCTGCCATAATTACTTTTGTCTACATTCCCTTTAAACAGCCTTTTCTTCACCCCTAAAGTGCAGCTATGATCAAAGGTGCCTCTCTGCCTACACGCAAAAATTTTAAATTAAAAGAAGAAAATATGTTACTGTATGATACAATTATACATTTGCATGCAAAACAGAGAGGAAGGGGGGGGGGTGTCATTTGGTCTATGGACTGTGTCAACTTAATATTACTGACAAGCCAAGTAAAAGAAATAGTTGATGATCATGTGAGAGGGTTTATATTTTGGCTGTTCTGCTTTAGTTTATACAATGTGTGGAATAGCTCCATGTATTTACACAAAAATGATAATAAATGTGACTGAGGACCAAGAACAGGAGGTGCTTTTCCACCCACAGGGTTATAAATCCATTGAACTGCCTACCCGCCAAAGCTGTAAATGCCAAAATGCTGTTAATTTTTAAAGTACAGCTGGAAAAGATCATCAAAGCAAATGGGGGGAACCTTCGACAATCCGCCGGTTTCCTGTCCTCATCGAGAAGGCGACTAGTGTTAGCGGTTCTCGGGTGAACTCAGGTATATATATTTTGCCTATGTAATACGCACACCTATAGTCCTATAGTATGTGTTGATCTGTTCTTGGCACCGGAACAAGTGAACAAGTGGGTTACAAGTGTCTTGTAACCCATTCCTTTTGCTCCAGAAACAGATTTAAATACTAGCAGCAAACACTAAATTGAGGTTTGGGATAATAGTATTGTTTGTGCTGCAAGATCATCTCACTGATACAGGTAGTAATCAATTAAAAACAATAGTAGAATTTGTTTTGTGTGTCTAGAAAAACTCCATTACATCCATAAGTATTTGAGCAATATTTACATTATTTGCATAAAAACAGGACGATAATTAAAACCATCATGTAAAGATGATCATGAACAATGAATGATAACCACAATTCAAGGGTTAACAAATATTCAACCCCTTCTGCAAACATCTTGTATAATCTACATACAGTACATCAATTCCTGCTAGACACCATATGTTATACACATGCAAGTTACTATTCGGCATCAACTTAACACCATTCTACAACACAGCACAGTATGACAAAGTGCATGCTATATAAAGGAGGAAAGGTCATATTTCATACATTAACTACTATTGAAAACAGCCTTTGAAAGGATCCCAAAATGAAGTGTAGACAACCTATTCATTGACAGACTACTACAACCTATAAAAGTACTGGGTTAGCTACTTAAAAGTTTAGAAAGTTACACTTTATCTCCAATCATACACATCACAGGTATTAAAATTTGCAAAATTTCATTGTATTTTGCTGCCAATATATTTATATTAGGCAAATGAGCATATAGCTCAAGTCATCTTAAGAGGCAAATTAAAAATAATGAGCTGACTATTTCAAGGTTTTAGATTAGATAGAAATGGCTATAAATATCCGGAGTGACATAGCAAGTAACCAGCCTGATTACAACTTTTACACACACAAACCACCAATTACACAAAAAGTAAGCTTAAAGCTTCTAACCTCCTTCAGAGAGCCGAGCCAAAAGCTTTTCGCCACACTCTTTCCTTCCTCCTGACGAGTCTCCACTTGATGAAAATGCCTCAGAGAAGTTGAAGTCTCCAGTACCATCCCACCATCCTTTCTCTTGTGCTAGTTCCTTCAAGCCTTCACTCATCTTATCTATTTTAGTCCCAATACTCAATGCGTTACTAATATTCCTGTAGCCACCTGAAACAATTTAGAACAGAGTACATTACCGGATATTTAACCTTCCAGTTCTATACATTGCAACACTATTTTTTTTACAGTTAAACATGAAACAAGGAATCAATCATAATAAACAGCTACAGCAAATACAAAAAATAAAAACACAAAATTAAACAATCTGGTTGTTTGACAGAAAAACATGGCAGTTTAAATCTAAAAAGTATTTCAAACCAAATATTTAAACAAGACTAGAGGTTTTACCAGTTATTAAAATAAATACAAATGCCTACTATCAAATCACTGCAATCAGATCTTCAACTTGTTATATAGATTATTATTATCTTTACAATCTTACTATACAACAACTTCTTACTTTTGACTTGTTCAGCAGCCCAATGATTGCCAGCAGTCTCCAAGATCCAGGATTCATTATGGTCAGCAATAAGAAAACTATTGTGGTATACAAAGCTAGGATCTATGTCCGAGCAAGGGCCCCCTTGACCATGCTTCTCGAGCAATGAAGTGATAACATCCACTGCCGTTTCTGCTGTACTACTGCGCTCTAAAGCCAATCTGCAAATAATATAATTTCAACTTTAATTAAGAACTGACAAATTACAAAGGATTTTTTTTTCTGTATAAAAAGTATGTAGTTTTGTAAAGTTGAAGTGTTATCAGGTAGGTCCAGTGAGACAAGAGAATCCACAAGAACAACAATGTTTAATTTATATTAAAAAATGCCAGGAACCATCACAAAAGCTCCCACTCCTCGTACCCATTCCTACAGAATACCAGCTGAGGACAACCATCTAACCCACTACAATTAACCTTACCTCACCAGGTCCATTCCCAGAAGTCTTTCTACGATATCCTCGTCAGACTGAAGTTTGGTCCACACAGCCTCGTTGCCAACACAGACTCCATGCTCGTTAGCTCCCATCTCGGCTCCCCACATCCATGATGGCTTACTGAGTATAACTGCATGAGTGTGGCCTACCTGATCTATTTCTATATATGTGCACTGTAAAGAGAAAAATACAATTACTAACTATACCACTGCACACTACTAGAGTATGTCAATCTGTTCCATAAAATCTATATTATCCCCATATTAGAAGGGATGAATTGGAACAAGAAATGTGTGTTTAGAGTTCATAAATACAGCAGTGAATACAAGTGTCCAGCTACAATGAATTTACCAGTGACAGTGCTCACAAGGTAAAAAAAAAAATTAATCAATGAAATTACATACTGTACACAGAATCATGTAATCAATCTAAATAAATACATAAATGATGACCTGCTAAGACTTTTTCACAACTAACAGTATTCAACCTCTGAGTAAGTTTACACATTCAAAATTAATAAGTATTTCAACATAGGGAGAGAGGGGGAAGGGGTGGAAATGGAAGGAGGTAGGTGGATGATACAGGCAGATGAAGGTATTGCACAGAAACCCTGTAAAGAAAAAAAAAACAGTGTTTACTGTGATGAAATGCCTTTCTGGTGGCTCCTTGTTACTAGCTACCTGGATAGCTTCACCTAATTCCATTCACACCAAGTCCTTGCGAGTCACTGTAAGCTTACCAGGAATCAGAGGCTAAAACTGGGACAACTCTGGAGAGCTACAAAAAGCAGAGGGTACTAGACCCTTTTAAAAAAGGAGGTATAACACCAGGGTGGAAGAGCCACAGAAAGTCGAGATATGCCTAGACTGTGCCGAGCAGTCAAGGCACTTTCACGAGGTACCGAGCCCAAGGGTAGACCGCAGGCTGGCTAAACTTGATTTCAATGCAGAGAATCGGAGATGAATGGGTTTTGGAACAAGGGATCAGGGACACTGGATCTAGAAACAGTCTCCCCATGCACCACTAGAACGGTAGAGGTATTATAGTGGCAAACGGCTGCAGGTGGACCCAAGAAATAATGTACCAATGAAGTACAGTACTGTATTGCATTAATCACCAAAGGACTGTTCTGGAAACCAGCCATCTCAGTCTTAGCCAAAAGAATGCTGCAAATGAAGCAAATGACCCCAGGACCAAAAGAACAAAACCCCTGCTCCCAGAGGATAGATGAAGCTCTGAAACCCAGCAAACCTAACAACCACATGCAAGATCTACCAAAAAATCGAGGAGAGGAGAGAAAACTACAAGCCTTGGCCAAAGACAAACCTGACTCAGGATGAGCATGAGCAGTTCAGAGGTGATATAACATTTTAGGGTAGTTAACACATCACTATTTCCTTCTAGCTTTGGAGTTACTTTCTGTGACTCTCCTCTGCTCCTGGTGTGTACCCCATTTTTTATTTTGCTCTCTGTGGTGACATAGCAACAAGGAGCCACCCCAGGAGCCCTCCCAGAAAACCAGCATTGAATATAATGAAACACCTCTTTCTGGTGGGTCCTTGGCGCCTCCCTTTCCCTTTATGGGGTTTCAGTTTTCCATCTACCTGGCTAAATGACTGGAATTGTCTAGCTGGAGGATCAACAAGCTAGGTACACAGCCATCTGGCAGTGCACAGGTGCAATGAGTGAGTAAACTGCTCCATGACTGGATAGTTCACCCAGTTCAGTGTATCGTGTCTCATTTTCTTTGTTCTATTTAACTTGCCAATTGATTGTTTTGTCTTGTTAACCTTTCTGGTGACCTTTTTCTTGGTTAGAGTGATCTAGTAAGCTCTGCTCCTTGCACCTCTATAGAAGGGCTGGGTTTTGCCCTCTGGTCCTAGGTAGGCTTACAGTGACTTGCAAGGGCCTGGCATGGATTGAACTGGATGGAGCTATCCATGTAGCTAGCAACAAGGAGCCACCTGAGGAGCCCTCCTAGAAAACAACAAAACCATAAGGTATTCTTTATCACGGAGACTAATTCTATTATGAATTCAATCTAAAGCATAAAGCACATTCAACAACTACTGTAATTGTTTGCAAAAGCAGTCATTGAATAAATGATGTAATTGTGTTGCAGCATATCTTTAAAACATTTTATGTTGAACTTTAACATTAAAGTAAGTTTAAAAAGTATATAGTCTATATATAAAATCTTACTGAAAAGACTCCAACTGGATTATGATAATTCCAAATTATTTATACAGAAGTATTCAGCCTCATTACAAAAAAAAATCAGCGCCCACCTGAAGCTTGGAGCCTTCCTCATGATCCATTGGCTGTCGATAGATCACCTCCTGAACCTCCTCCCTAGGTCTATCAGAATTCTTTCCAAAAACAACATGTCCACCTTTTGTAAGATCAGGAAGAACTACAAAAGTATCACACGATTTTGGGGAAGGGCAAGGAGACATCTGAAAAATAACACATACAGTATTCAAGACTAAATCCAATCCCAAACAACATTCAGCATTCCTTACAGAAATCCTTGAATGTGTTAAATATCAAGTCACTACACACACATTCTCAAGTGTATCTATACCTATAAAATTCTGAACTGCAATAATAATTCTGAACTCAAATGCTTTCCAGATGGTTGCAACAGAACCCAAAGGCACCACACAAGAAGCCAATATCTATTGGGTATCCTTAGAGGGCAACTTGACCATCACGAGATTTAATGTAAATTAAGGGTACCACATCGCAGAATGACCTCCCAAAGAGAGACTAAAAACTGTACAGTATTTCTCTCAATCAGTTTAAAAAGAGAACTAAAAAAAATATCTAATTGATATGCAATCAATTTCACTTACATTTACTCCTCAAAAATAAGTAAATTTTGTGTTTTTGCCGTTACGTACTGCTAGTGTTAAATACATATTTGTACTATATATAAAACTAAAGGTTCTATAATAAATGTCTAATTTTCATCATTCAATACAGTATCACTGATATAATGTACAGTACAGTACATTTTCTAAATTTCTTGAACAATTCATATATGATAGCTTAACTTCTCATTTAACATACTTTACCTCATTAAGCCTATAGTGCTTCAGTTAAAAATCTAGCTGGAAAAAAAAAGTTAAATGTGGGAGAATCTTTAAAAGCCACCTGCTTCCTATCCCTGCTGAGGCCACTAGAGATTGATGGTGGCCCTTAGGTAAATTCAGGTAAATATATATATCTAAAAATTTGACATACATCTCGGGTACTTCCTTGCCTAACAACAAATCATTCCAATCAAATTCATTAAAGAACTTCCTAAGTTCCCCATAGTTACCTCTCTTGAAACAGTTTTCAACTTTCACATTCCCCCATTCTCTTCAATGTTATAAAGCATTACTTATTTATTTTCCAAAACAACACAGATGCTCTAACCCAAGGGAGATAGGTCGTACTGAATGCTAAATATCTCCTTTTCTGGTAAATATCAAATCCAGCATTGATGAAACACCCCATTCCCTAATTTCTCATGACCTGTTTAACATACTGATACACGAATGCCTCCAGGATGAGGTTAATAAATAAGCCAGTCCCAATGCCCTCCATTCTTGTATGACAGGCCTCCCAGTCTATTGAATTAAAATTAAAGTCAAGTGCTAACAATCATGATTTCTTTATCTGCTCTAGCCATGACCTCTCATGATCATTATACTGTAATACCTTCTCACTTGTCACCTAATGTGATTACATATATCTAGTGCCATTATGTCAATTTCTGGTGGGTTGTAAAGTATTAATCCTCTTGCTTTTAGTCGCTTCACAAACACAGCACTACCTCCACCTTCTGAAATGTGCGCCAGCCCGATTTGTTCAAGCACCACCCAGATTTGTTCAGGTGATGTATCAACTCTCAAACCAGAAACAGCCGAGGGTTCAGGATTAAGAATAGAGTACTACAAGCCGGACAACTGAAACCTTTAAAATGCAACAAATTGAAAGATATTAATCCAGACCACTTCTTTAAAATGCCCAATATGATGCATACATGGGGTAACAGCTTCAAGCTCAACAAGTCATACTGCAGGACAGAAAAAACTTTTTTCATCCACAGGGTAATGAACCTATGGTATCGCCTACTTGCTGAAGCTGTAAATGGCAAGACAATATACATACATTTGCTTAAAATTCAGCTGGAGAAAAAAATCATCTAGAATGATGGTGGGACCCTTGTCGAGCCTGTCTGTCTTTTGTGTAAATTCACGTAAATATCATGGCTTAATACAGGCTGCAATACCATTTAAACTTTCATTTAACAATGTTGTTGACACCCAAAAATAGAGCACAATGGGGGTCTGAGTAATCTAAAATATCTGTGTGAATATTATCAAGATAATTTATCATCATTAGCTTTGTATAAGTTCATTATTTAGTCGATGCCTCAAATACACTCGCACACAGCTGTATTTCCTCGAAAACAGTGTGCTCATCAATGCAGACTTAACAGACCGAAATATATCCCCTACTACTGCTTATAATAAGCACTAAAACTTCATCATCTGGCAAGATTTTCAACACTACCATGTCAAGGAATTGAAACTTTTCTACTCCCATCCCACATGATCAATGATGCAAGACCCTTCTACACTCACCACTTCACACGAGTACCTTATACACACAGCTTGAAAAACAGATGTGTAAATTGTCTGGCAGAGTCTACACGACTTTGACAGGAACAAAAGGAAAAAACTATATATATATATATATATATATATATATATATATATATATATATATATATATATATATATATATATATATATATATATATATATAAGTACACTTAAGATAGAACATTCACGGAAGGTCAAGTTTCACTTTCTCTGGAGGACCACTCCCTGCTGCTGCCACTGCACCCAGATCTTTTCATCATTTCTGGGCCGAATGTCAGCGCCTATCACCTGACAACACCAAATCCTCCATTATTTGCCTTGATCGGCTTGCCAGGTGTCCTTACGCGAGCGAGGTAAAGCAAAGCTGCTCACACTAGCTGTCAAAAGGGACAGACAGAGACAGGTAGGTAGGTGGGGGGGGGGAAAGACGGCCCCCTCCTCGTGACGCAATGCTCCGGCAGGACCCACATATTACCCCTTCATAATCCCCCACTTTACCCTGGATCGTATCCCTAAAACAGCCATTCTCTTGAAATGCGTGTCGTGGGAGAGCTTAGAGCTCATCTGCCCGGCCAATCACCGCCACAACCAGAAGAAAGGAATCAGCTCGCCACTCCATGAAGACCACATCCCCACCAAACCCCATATTTAAACCCTCGCAGGCTCCATGTTGAGGCCCAACTCTCCCTGCTCTTGACTCCTACACACAGCTGGTCCCCTTCCAGCTTCCCCCGTCACCCTGATACACAACCCACGTACCTTATTCAACTTAAAAAAAGGGGGGAAAGACTTTGACAGTTCGACTCCGCCAGTGGAAGCCACAGCCAAGCAGACGATGCACGGAGCAGCCTGCGCGACACCGCCTCCCAGTTCTCCCTCGCTGGCTCTAATAACATCATTATCTTCACCTTCCTGCTCATTTAACATCACCCAACACTATTTCTCAAAAACTTTCTTAATATATATATATATATATAATATAAATAGTTTCCTCATTATACGATCATTGTTGTGTTTTTGACTGCCTTGGATTACCTATCATTCTGTATAGCTATCATTTTTACATTATAGCTCAAGTTTACTTTGTCACTCGTTAAACTTTTAAATATTTGATTTTGTCTTAATGAAATAATAATACATTTATTTTTTATACATCACTTGAATGCATCCGGGCAAGGTATTGACGTTGTTCTCAGTTTGTGTAGTCACGTGATGATATTGGCAACCGAAGTGTGGTCTAGTAAGAGGGACAACTCTACAAGCACATTGAGAGGAACGGGAGAAAGTAGATATAGTTGTCAGATATTCAATTATAAAGTCGCTTGCCCATTTCATTTAAGTGAAGCTAGTTATATTGTAAATATATATACTAATTAAATATATAGGGGTATAGAGATAAATGTGTAAACAGTGACATTAACACACTCCTAAAATAAATGGAGGAGAGAGAGATCAAGAGATAGAGGCAGGTACAGAGACAAAATAGAAAAGAAGTAGACAGAAAGTTATAAAGAAAAAATGCAGGGAAAGAGAATGATTAAGACAGAAAAATAGAGATGGGAATGGAAATTAGAGACACATATGGGGATATAGACGTTTAGTTTTTAGTTTAGTTCATTTATTATGCACCCCATACCCATCTTGTGGGCGGTAGTGGTGGAAAGGGTTACAGAGGCACATAATGGGCTCAGGGACTGAACCCCCACAATTCATTTAGCTAAGCAAGTTATAATCTTGAGTTATAAACCATTGGAAACGCTTACCCGCCATAGATGCCACGACATTACTTCAGATCATGTGTGATTATGGTTTGATAGACATAATACTTAGGAGCTACAGGCACTTTGCCCCAAGAGTATAACACTTATATGCTGTGTTAACTATAATAACCTGCAATGTTAAATGTGATTCTTTGTACTGTGATTTGTGGATTTGTTAAATGTGGATTTGTACTCACTGGATTTGTGCGCCCAGTAGAGGAGAGTAGAAATAATCTAAGCTATTCTATCCCCTTGAGATGTATTTTATTGTCTCAATAAACGTATTTGAACTTCAGTTCAAAATCCAGTTGGAAAACTTCCTTAGGAACAATTGGGGTTAGGTTGGGGGTCCTTTGATAAGCCACCGGCTTCCTGTCCCGTCGAGGCCACTTGAGAGATAGTACTGGCCTTCAGGTAAATACCAAATTTTTACTGTACTGAGTAACATAAGTCTGCCTGAAACGCCATGTGTCTGTGTGTGTGTGTATGAATGTAAAGAATGTAAGAACACCAATGTTATCTGTTATATACTTTCGCAGACCCAATATACTTTCTTGTATATAAATAAATAAATAAAATAACTGAAATAATATTCTAATGATACTATATCGATTGGTTCTTAATTTTTGACACTTCTAGGGATTTTTTATTGTTGCCGCCGAAGGCGGCTAGTTTATTGTGCACCCCATACTCATCTTGTGAGCGGTAGCGCAAAAGCATTACAGAGGGCACAAAAGGTCTGGTATGTCTCTTTGTCCTGCCTCTTAATATTTGTATATACTTCTGTTTGTCTCTTCGTCTTCTTATATCTATGTTTCTTGTTGTGCCTGTCTCTTTTTCTCCTCTCCCTTTATGTTTCTGTCTTACTGCTGTGTCAATCTGTTCCCTCTTTCTGACTCTCTCTCTCCATGCCTTTGTTTCCCTGTCTTACCATGACTTTGAAACTGTCACTATGTCAGTGACACTGATTCTCTCTCTCTCTCTCTCTCTCTCTCTCTCTCTCTCTCTCTCTCTACTGCCTAAATTAAATACATATGTATATGCTTATGAACTATAATTTGTGCCTTTGTGTGTATTGATTATGAGGCCTGCGGGGTTAAGGAGATTTGTGCAATTTGAAGTTACTAGTGCCCTCTAAGGGCTCTTTCCGTACTAAATTTGAAGTTACTAGTGCCCTCTAAGGGCTCTTTCCGTACTAAATTGTGAACAAATGTCTTCAGGTTTCTGTATAACCGATTGGGGTATAATGGGGGTGGGTATAATGTCAGTTCATGAGGATTGTGGTATGTAGATGAGCAGGAGGGTGAGATTAGGGTCCAAGTAGTACAGTCGGGTTCGTTCTCAACGCACAATCGAGAATTCCGGGTTCGAATCCCGGGCGGAACCGGAATGGTTGGGCACATTTCCTTTCACCTAATGCCGCTGTTCACCTGGCAGCACGTAGGTACTCAGGAGTTAGTCAGCTTGTTGTGGGATGGATCCTGGGCGGGGTCAGTAATTCGACCTTGAAGCAGTGACCTTGATAAAGCCTAACGTGTATGAATACACTCTGGCTTCCTGTCCCCCGACACAGTGAATAAAATTATAACAATAATGAACGAGTACTGGAGGAAGAGTTGAGAGTTAATGGTTTGGGATAGGACTAGGAATGGTAAGCTGGTCAAAGGCAGAAAGGTGAGAGTTGAAAACCTCGTTGGATGGGTGGACTGACAGGGAGAGTGGGTTCAAGTATGTTTATTGAGACAAGAAAGAAATACATCTCAAAGGTAGCTTAGGTATTTCTATCTAGGAGTAGCTAGGCTTTTCTACCCCTCCTAATAAAAAAATGGCTTGTAACTACAAGCCAGTGCCTCCTGTCCTCTCCCTTGAGAGAGTGGGGAGGTGTCCTGAGCTTGACCAGTTAAAAAAATGGGGACAATGCCGATTTAAAATGGGTTGAGGTCCGGATACTCTGAGTGAATCGGGAGAACTGAGCCTGCTGCAAGCATGGCTGGTGACTGTGAATCTGGCATGACGTCAGAGGCCTACTCGCCTGTGATTGGTTAATTTCCAACTGGCGCGGAATTTGAATATAACATACTGGTTGAATATCAGTATTGAAAAGTTTATTATTTTAGGGATCAATATCGTGCTACCGGAAGGGTGTTGCAAGGGTGACAGTGTAGGAATGGCACTGACAAAATATAGGCTGACATTTAACACCATACAACCAATCTTCTAGCATTTGTGAATCTACCGTTTAAATTCCTGACATTGTTCTATGGGGGGGACTGCAAGATAACTTAATTAGTACTGGCGATCGAGCCCGCATACCATTATCAGATATCATCATTATCAGGCCTGGCTACAATGGCTCGACAGCCTGGCTGATTAACTTGATTGGAGAGGACTTTGATCCCTTCTTCTCCTTCCACTATCTTGATCACTCGATCTCTCCTTATCTCAAGCTGTCACCCATTGGGCAAATATTCAAGAGCAACGCCAATTCAACGTCTTTATCATCAACTTTAACTTAAAGTTGAATTGACGTCGATTCATCGTCAAACCAAGGCCACTCTTGGATATTGTGCCCACTGGTTATGGCGTGACGCAATGGATAATGTGTGTATCACTTGTTCAATCAGCTAAGTCAGGGCGGCCATCATGCCGTTCTCGTATTAAAGGCTTTGTAAGTGTAAATAACACAAGAGAATGTAATCTTGAACTAGTTATAGTGCAGTTGTGTTTATAGATTCGGCTACTCGGAACAAGTTTCAAGTAGCATGGGCTATGGTGAGCCCGTAGTGGACTTACCTAGCACAGGAGCGGTCTATAGTGCAGAATGTGACAGACTAAAATACACAAATATATGCCAGTCACGTGTGGTGCCTCCGGCCCTCACCCATCCAGCATGGGAAGGTTAGATATGACCTCGGGCATCCATTAAGTACTTACTCAGGGTTGCCAGATACAAATTGCTGAAAGTAGCGAGCTGACGGTCTAAAAGTAGCGAATGTAATAAGAGTAGCCCAATTTTTTGTTTAGTGACCGATACGGGTTTCAAGTAATATATTTTGATATATAGAGTACACAACACGATGTTAATTGTTTTATTAATATTTCTGCACTATATATACGTATATTTTTTTAACCTAAAAGGGGTACCACCTCTGGTGCAAGTGTAGGGACCCATAGCCTCGGAGAAGAAAATAAAGAGTACTCAGAGAAGACCTTGTGGATCCTCACTGAACACTTTGATATTTTCTTCTCCTACACCCCTATTCTTTTAGTATGTGTGTATATATATCTAACTTTATTTAAAATTTCATTACACAAAGAGGGTAATGCACAACCTGAAGCCCAAGTGCCCCCCGGACCCGACCAGTTGTGTAACCGGACCCGACCAGTTGTGTAACCGAACCCCGACCAGTTGTGTAACCGTAANTAGGACGATCATGGTCTATGCCACGGCAAATTCCAGATTCCTTGTCGCGGAGGATCTCAAACATTTGTGTCAAGGTAAAGTCACCTGCCAATGATCCAGAGAAGGCTGTACTATTCTAATCAAGCGCTAAAAGTTATCCATGAAGTCACACTTTTGTGCTACTAAATTTCATGATCATCAATGCTGTCAAGTAAGACAACATATTACATGAATTTAAGTAATTATCAAAAGGCGGCGTCAAGCTTACATGAATTTATGGAAAAGCAACACTGAGGTACAGTGGCAACAGCCCAGTAAAACTCTCTCAAATTTAAAATAACCTTTCCCCCCTCACATTAAATAAAATTACTGTAGTTTACAACTTCATTAATATGCAAGTACTGTACAACCACTAAAAATATCAGCCACGTATCTTGCATACAGTTTAGCATACCGTGTTGCAGTACAGTACGCCACCGCACCATAAAAACCCACCCGATTTGCTGCAGTACACCACCCCATGCAGCACGAGATCAAACACTCGGCTACCTCTGGGGCCACATCAATTCGAAGAGGCACCAATGGAGCAACACTTCAGCTGCAAATTTTGTTAAAAGCTTCAACAAAATAAACGCTCCTTATATTTCACAGAATGCAGCCGCAAACAACAATAATTAGTTTACAGACAACCATCTCTGAAGCACACCAAGTTACTAAAGTTCATGCACAGAAAGCAACAAATGTGACTGATTAAAGCAAATCCAATTTACATTCAATTAATTTGAATGAACTCACTTCAGTCTCAAAATTCAATTCAATTACAGACTGTTTTTCATATCACTTTTACCTCAAGCATGCACTAACAAAAAAAAATCTTAATACAGTATCTGAAAAGAAGGATAAATAATAAATGTAGCGATAATTGAGAGAGAGTAAAATTTTACACTAAAAGATATCCTATCTATAAAACTGAAATTCCAAACAAGAAAATCTAGACACTGATAAATCGACTACTAACTACCAATCATTTAAATTCATCATTGCCCTCCTTTCCTACTTAATGGAATGGGCATGAAAGCTTTCATAAGATAGGGACAGGAACAGCAAAAGTCTAAACATTTCTAAAGAAAGCCAGCACCATCCAGTTCCTACAAATCAAGAGCAGAAGTTTACCGTTTACAGTTGAGAGACGGGACCAAAGAGCCAAAGCTCAACCCCACAAGCACAACCATTTCCTCGTTCAAGAGTTACTGTAAACAAACATACCCACCATATGCTTCCTCTTCACAAATCCACTGCCATTTTTTTTTTTTAACATTTCTTCAAATGCTTCTTAGGCATTTAAGATTGAATGAAGACTTGAACCACCTTGCCAAAAATGAAGATGACAGAAAACTTTGAGAAGCATATGAAACTTGACATCTGCAAAGAGGCCTCATTTACTTCAAGATCAATTGTAAAATTTGTTATTTGAGATTTTCAATCAATAGAGGTCACCAAAGCTGAAATTTATCACCAAAATATTGCAAGCCATCATCTAAAAAATTAAAATGTGCAACTGAATTTCAGCTGTGTGTGTTCACAAGCCTTCTACAATTTTTCAACAACATTCACAACAAACGCTCCGAGCGTCATGACAGCTTCAGAAATAACACCGTCGTTGATCAACTATCATAGCTTTAATCTTCAAGATGGGCTTTCTTCCCCTTTCTGAGGTGGTGTACTGAGCAACAACTTTAGAGCAGGGTTGAACAAGACTAGTTCCCATATTTGTTGCCCTATACTTAATTTGTTTCATCTGGCACAACACCAAAGTGGTAACCTAAAACTGCCCCATTGTATTGACAAGTATTTGATAGCCGAGAGGATAACCAGCATTATTATACTACTGTACATTAGTAAATAAAAATAACCTTTAAAATAAAATTTTATAATGATCATAATTGTTGGAATAAGCTAAACTGCAGCTCGATATATATATCAAATATCATTAATCATTATGAAATGTGCAACATCTCACTTGGGTGGGTCAAAGTAGTCTGTGCCTAAAAGAATCGATAATTTTAAGGTTATCGAAGCTCATTCATGTACACAAAAATATCTTCCTCAGCTTCATTGTAGAATGCTTTCAAAGGGTAAAGGGTTGTGCTGTATAGCAATAAATACCACACATGCATCATGCATCCATGCAGATGTACGACAAAACAATATATTAATCAGAATTGGAGAGAAAAAGCAATGTACACTACTGGAATTGCTCCATTTTTACTTTTTTAATACAGTACCAGAAAGTTGAATACCAGTATACTGTGACAGTCAAAACTTAATACCACTTTGTATTCCCAATAGGTTTAAATACAGGCAACATTCACCACTATTTTGTACATGATGTGCGCAGCAGGAAAGTTGTAATGATGACAATGAAAATGCAGTCCATGTATTTTCCAACTAAATATTCGTTTGACGTAATATCACCACTCTCCACGTAATGAAAACACATTTCATAGCATCTAATATGCCGTGTTATGCACATTTCTCTCCCATGTATTTACTCTGATTTTTTACATTCTCCTTGTTTACTCTTGACCATTCTTAGTTTAGAACTCTAAACATTCATATTGCCTCATTAAACATATTTTACTATACTAATACCAATTATCAAAATAGAGCACCAAGCCATTAAGAATACTTACTAAGAGTACATCCCCTATTTCTCTATATAATTTATACTTGCTTACTACTATACTGTAATACTTATTCCTCTCGGCCTCAACTCGTGTGTATTTAATATTTTTGTCCCCTTTTTTTCAAGTTTTACCGATTTTTGTTGAGAATACAGGATTCAGGCAAAGCACAAGATCAAGTACAGGTACAGTAGTTATTTAGGGCCACAAATTAGTACTAGTTATATTATTTCTTCCATTGTGAAATCTATACCCTGCTGCTGTCAATTTTCTGCCTTTTCAACAGCCTTTTAAATTTCAAAGTTTCCATATTTAAATTAATAAAAAAAAAATTACAGTTTAAACATGTACAATATACTGTACTGTACTCAAAATAATTCTACATCGAATATTACAAACTGACATTACAGGCTTTTTATCATTATATGATGCCCAGCAGCACACAAATATCTAACGTGCATTCTTAATACCAAATATGCAGAGGTATTTACCTGTCAGCAACAATCTCTAGTGACTGTGGTGGGAACAGGCTTGTGAAGGCTACCCCATTTTGCTTTTTCTACCTTGTCGTTTCCTGTCATATGTGTTGCACTACAATAACAAAAACCATCCCAAATTTAATACCTTCGCTTGCCAGTATAGACTGAGGGCTACGGGAATAATTAATAATAAACAAGGTGTAACTGCTGACCTCGAACAGAACCAAGATACATTACACGTTAGATACCACAAACCCTAACCATTTGAAGAGGCCTAATGTGACACACAATAAATGTTCGCCTAATTTGATTTTAATCATGAATATGAGTATTAATGACTCCACTATGGAAGGAAAGGATAACAGGGCATTAGTTTAGTTCCTGAGAATGTCTTACTCGGACCAGCCATGCTCCATCCCAGAATGACTCGAACATCATCTTTGCTTACCCCCTTTGCTTTCCAGGTCCCTGTTCATGGCCTGGTTGAAGTTGGAGCCATGTAGATCATCCTGTTTCTCATGATCCTTGTTCCAAAGCCCACCTTTACCAGGTCCTTCTCATAGTGGTTAGGCACAGCCAGTCGGCTGTTTGTCCCATACTTGGGTACATGCAGACATTTGCTGCTTTCTCACCTTTTGCCTTTTTTTTCCAACAACTGTTATTTGGACTTGGGGCTTCTGGCCTCATTCCTTCAGATTAAGACCTCTCCTCCCCTGCTTGATGTCCTCGAATTTCATTTTGTTTGCATGTGCTTGTCACCACCGAGAAAGCTCAAGAGGCTATTCCCAGAAATTGAATGTCAAATGGAATGAAACAATCTTTCCTGATGGTCTCCAGTAGTTTTTCTGCCCAGTTCCTTTCTTCCTCATGGGGTTACCAGGTTTTACACTGGCAGCTCCTGTGTGAGGGGAGGCAGCCAGGCTAAATTCTCAGGTGACTAGGACTCTTATCTGGTGGTAGGCAGGCACATCACAGTCAGGATATTTACAGCATGGCAATAATCATTTGCCCTGTTTACCTAGGAGGTGCATAACTTCCTTCAAATTATATATCAAAATAAGCTTCTTTTGTTGTGCCTATGTTTTCTGGTGGACACTACCCAATTTTGTAGTCGATTGCCGAGCAGCTGCTCCCATGGTCTCATAATGCGAGTTAAGATTCTGGTCCCAACTCCCAGTAGGTGACAGATGGATCTCATAGAACTAGTTTATCAACTTGAAGCTGGCTGTACAGTTACACTAGAGGAGATAGTGGGGGCCTACCAGAAAAGGGTTGTTTGATTTATTTGGTACTTTATTGATTTCCTTCAGATTAATGTTTGTAAGGAGTCCATGAAAGTGGGAAAAATTGCAATGAAAATTAATACAACCTTTAGGACTATAGTTGTCAAATCTTCTTATTATATTTGCATTATAGGCTAATCTCGCAATGGTAAAATTAATGTTTTCATAAAATTAGTTATTCAAATGTTAATAATGTTATTATGTATCCTTATTATGCACCCGCACACACACAAACGTGGTGTGTGATAATGTTGTCCAAATGACCATACAATTTGCCTGCATGTGCTTGTGAGTGCACATGCTTTATGTTAATATCTGCCCTTGTACAACTGTGAGCATCTGTGTCTAATTTGGTTTCTGATGCTATTGCTTGTTCATATCTGTACAATTCATGCAAATCTGTATAAATTCATGCAAATTTGTATGCGGCAATATGATTGTGTATCTGTTATTATTAATAATAATAATTTTAAAAATGTGAAAGAACACAATACAGTGGCTAATTAGTAGATACAAGAAACACACATTGAATATATCCACTAATTCTCAAAACATTTCAGTCACATTGATAAATATTGCAATTATAATTGAATACTGCACTAATTTGACAAACATTATCAAGGTGCAGCTAACAAAACAGAGGATCACATGCATCTTTCTGGTATGAATTATGAAAATTTTGCCTTAAGAACTTAGATGGCACAAGTTTCAATTGGAGAGAAAAGAAAAGATTTTTGTATTTCAAACCAGGAAACTTGGCAGAATGAGTATAATACCTAAGATAGGCAATACAGTTGCAAGTTGCCCTTCAGTGACTAGTGCAGTCTTCTCACGACTGATTGGAGCCAAGTTTGATTCTAGGACAAGGCAAAACATTTTGGGCACGTCATTACACCCGATACCTGTGTTCGGCTAGTAGTAAATAAATATATGGTAATTGAGACTGCTATTGGTTTCTTAATAAGAAACTATACATTGCCTATCATATTAATGTTATACTTTACGACCAGACTATCAACCATTAGGCCTGATCAGAGACCAGGGATCCATTTGTGGTCAGATATAATCCCTCACCCGCCACAGGTGGGGTACAGGAGCAGATAACTTTTGAATACAGTAATTAGTAGATTACAACCTGACCTACCCATAGTTCATCTTAAGCCTTTCCCTATTAGTTTTCCCTGGAACACCACAGTACATGCTTTCAGAAAAATGCACATTTTTCCAAGTACTAAACCAATTATTTTTCTTCAGGACTAAACACCAAATTCAGTCTCAAAAATCAACAGACAATTTTGCAGGTTTGGTAAAATGACGGATCAAAATAAAAGATACTCTGTTTTGTCAAGCTGCAGGCAGAGCACAAGGACAGGGCACTACCTGTGAGGAAGTACTGACAAACATGCCAGCCGACATGCATATCCCAGACTTCTTGTCTCTCAATACACTGAACATTGACTTCAAATCAAAGTTACCTGCAAAGATATCATTATTTAGCAAACTCAAAATGTGATGCACAATCTGGAAAAAAGTTGTATTACTGTATATACCATTCACTCTTCTGAAAAGCTTTCTCGATTGTCGCTCGCACTCTTAAGTTCTGTAAGCTTTCACTAATCAGAACTCTTCCTTTATGTACATTTCCCATACAAAATTCCTATAATCTTTCCATCATTTGTATTTTTGTTAACATTTCCAAAGTGAAGATCATGATCAACAGAAATCTCTTGCTTATTCAATCCTCACTATCAATAAACATCTTTATTAAACACTAATGAGAGAACTGACATTCCCAAGGATCTAGGAACTTTCACCAATATTTATTAATTATTACTATATGAACCTAAATTGTTTCCAGTATCAATCAAAAAATTATCAGAGATATGATTTAACTTTACGTGAACTGGGTTACTCTTTCATGAATGACGAAACAAAAGATCACCTGATACAATATACATGTACCTGTATATCAAAATAGAGTGAAATATCTACTGCTCTGCTCAGCTCTTGTCATCTCACAGAGCTGTAATCACAAATAAGCAACTCATGTTTGCAGGTACTTTGTCAGCCTTCTTTATATCCTATCCTCAATTGCTTAATAATAATTTTAACATTACCAATATTCACTCCACCAATGCTTGAATATAAAATACACGATCTAGTAATAAATGCAGCCTTAAAATACTGTTAAAATATACAGTATATACGCTAAACAACATCAGAAAAACAGCACCACTACACCCCAGCAAATTGCCCACAGCAACATCCTGTTTGCTATATAAACTTTGGGAATACTCTCATTGATTTATCATGTATAATACAAGCAAAATATTTACCCGCTCTTCATACAATACTGTCAAGTTTGAAAGCTATTATTGAAATATATATTACAATAATAATTTGCAGCAATTTAGAAATTAACAAAAGTTTACTGCACTCTCAAGTAAGTAAGTAATTATCAAAAGAAGGCACCAAACCAGGGAGGCTATGTAGCACTGCCAAGAGTGTGGGATATTCAAAAGACACTAAATATCACTAAGCATTCCAATACGAGAACAAAAGTGCATAAGGCAATCATCATCAAAGGCATCCGATTCACTAAGGATACTATCGAGGGACAGGTGACCGCGAGGGTCAGTCAAGAAGCAAGACGCAAGCACATCTTGGAAGTCAGGACATTCAACAAGAATATACAGTCGTGAGAGGGACAATGAAATTCGGGCAATAAGGAGCAGGGCGGCGCTCCATTAAGTGCCTGCGAGTTACGCGGGTGTGGCCAATACGTAACCTCATCAGAGCAGTTTCCCACTGCCGGTTACGATGGTAGGAGGAAGACCATGGGGACACACTAGCCTTAAAAGCACACAGCTTGTTACCAGTAACAGAAGACCAACAACCCTGCCAACGGGCAAGGATTGAAGAACGAATAACTGGGTACAAGTCGGAATAAGGAATACCTTTATGAGCGATGGGACAGATGTATATAGCTTTCCTTAGCAGTAGCGTCCACACGCTCATTTAAGGACACGCCAATAAGGCCGGGAACCTAGCAAAACTCGACTGTCATAAATCTGCTGGAGATTAGAAACAACTAATGCTGAATTTCAATGACCACAGAATGGACAGGATTAAAAAACTCCAGAGCCATGAGGGCACTGCAAGAGTTAACTACAACAACAAAGGAAAAATTACAGTGAGAAAGCAGTTGACGAAGAGCAAACAAAATTTGCATAAAGTTCAGCCGTGAAGATGCTAGTCCCTAGAGGCAGGTGGCACATACAGGCGGTCAGGAAACACAATGAAGTAGCTTACACTGTCAGCAGACCTGCACTCTCAAACCTTCAGACCTCTATACAATGGATCTCTCTGTATACCAAACCAAATCCAACCATGAAATGTTCCCCCTCCAAATTTCAGAATTGTTAGAAATTCACAAACCATATTTTCTAAATTATTTACATAAGAACATAAGAACATAAGAACAAAGGCAGCTGCAGAAGGCCTATTGGCCCATACGAGGCAGCTCCTATTTACAACCACCCAATCCCACTCATATACATGTCCAACCCATGCTTGAAACAATCGAGGGACCCCACCTCCACAATGTTACGCGGCAATTGGTTCCACAAATCAACAACCCTGTTACTGAACCAGTATTTACCAAGTCTTTCCTAAATCTAAACTTATCCAATTTATACCCATTGTTTCGCGTTCTGTCTGTGATGATGATACTTTCAATACCCTATTAATATCCCCTTTGTTATGTCCATTCATCCACTTGTAAACCTCTATCATGTCACCCCTAACTCTTCGTCTTTCCAGTGAATGCAAATTAAGCTTGTTAATCTTTCTTCATATGAAAGATTTCTAATTTGGGGAATTAACTTAGTCATCCTACGCTGGACACGTTCAAGTGAATTTATATCCATTCTATAATATGGCGACCAAAACTGAACTGCATAATCTAAATGGGGCCTAACCAGAGCAAGATATAGCTTGAGAATCACACCAGGTGTCTTGTTACTTACGCTGCGATTAATAAATCGAGTGTCCTATTTGCCTTATTACGACATTTATGCATTGATCCTTTGTTTTAAATTCTTACTAATTATAACTCCCAGATCCCTTTCGCAATCCGACTTCGCAATCTCAACACCATCTAGCTCGTATCTTGTAACTCTATCATCATTACCTAGCTTCAGAACTTTACATTTATCAGCATTAAACTGCATCTGCCAGTCCTGACCATTTCAAAACCCTATCTAGATCAAACTTGAAGTGATANCCATCCAGGCCACAACGAAGATTTATATATATATATAACTTCTTCGACGGAAGGAAAATCTTTCCGTGCCTGGAGCATGTATCAGTCCACTGACGATCAACAAAAGTAATCAACACTCCTCGTGAAACCGAATTACCGTTACCCACAACGTTCATCCCAAATAAAAATAATTAATTCATCAACAAACACAGTATATGCAAACTAATTCATCAACACAGAATATGCAAATTAATTCATCAACACAGTATATACAAATTTAAGCCTCTAACTCCCATGCCTGAGGCTTATATGATAAAAATATTACCCCAAAAAATAGGAATATTATATTAAATAGGAATATTAAAAATATTATTAAAAAATATTAAACTCACAATTATTACCGACACGCTGATAACGGTCCAGTGAAATACTGCATTGTATGCGCTTTAATTAAGCTGATTATGTACAAAACGTTTATTATTGTCACTTTTAATGACATTATATCGCTATTCATTTGACTATTATTATTATTATTGCACAAAGAAATCGCAATAACGGGAAAAATCAATGAGAAATTCAGAGTCATTAAGAGGATTCGAACCTACACTCTATACCGTACCAAAGTGTACACGGGTAATGTGTGAAACCTTTATTTGGTATTAGGTCGCTGTCTGAGGTACCCCGTAGACAGACAGAAAACAGAAAGACAAACAGAAATATAGAAGAACGACACAATTAAAATAGATGGGGAAGCAGACCCACCAGATTAACCCTACAATATCACAACCCGATACAAAAGCAGAAGAAAACTATGATTTAAAAATAAACATCACAAAAATGACGAAGAAGAAGAAGAAGAAGAAGAAAGAGATCCCTAAAAAAGATTTGCAATTCGTGGCAAAATCAAATAAAATAATGAAATAGAACTCAACAACTGCATTACGTCTACGGACTCATCCCATATCATTTCACTAACTTTTTTTTCGCTTCTACGCAGAGGTATTATTAATCGGAGACCCCTTGAGATAGATCCTAGATCCATCAAGCCTCAGTCCGTTTCTGTCTTTGGTTGACCCTTATCAACAAGTCCGTATCAAAGAGAATCCCAAGCCATCCTGCTTACGATTCGCTCTTGGCAGCATCTCTTTATTAAAGATAGTCCTCTGTCAACCCGATTTTGTATATTTTTCACCCCTGTCAGCATGTTATCATCATTTACGTCACACGCCAACATGTTTTTTTCGCATTCACACTCCCTCTCTACACGTCGCTATTTCCAACGAGCCCTTTCTAACACATCGGTCATCGCGAGGCCCTGCCAACATAACTCTGTCATGTTACCGTTGCTGCCAACATGTTACGTGATGAGTTGGTAGCCATAACGTGACAACATATACGTGATGGTTCGTTGTCACTTCTGTCAATTATCAGACCTCTAGATACAGTAAAAAATAAGAAATGAAGGTAGGATCACACAGACGAACATACAGACAGACTGACAGAGAATATCAGATATAACACCGTCAACATTTCTAGTTCCAACAACAACAGAATTTTAATAAAAAAAGTATATTAATACAGAGGTCAGTGAACCTGACATAATTATATTTGCTGTTCAGAGCTCGAATATACCGCATCGTCCGGAGAACCAATCAAAAGTTCACATACCATTCCTGGGGATCTATAACACTAAAAGCAATTTATACATTCCAATTTCAGCTGCATTCATTCCCATTGTCTACAGTAAATTCTTTGTATATCTTGAATTCTAATGGTTTCCATCATCTCGACCAATTTTGTTAAACCATGTGTGTGTGCATTCACCTAGTTGTATTCACCTAGTTGTGCTTACGGGGGTTGAGCTCTGCTCTTTCTGCCCGCCTCTCAACTATCAATCAACTGTTACTAACTACTAACTAAATTTTTTTTCATATACACACACACACCCAGTAAGCAGCCCGTACAGCTGTCTAACTCCCAGGTACCTATTTACTGCTGGGTAACAGGGGCATCAGGGTTAAAGAAACTCTGCCCATTTGTCTCAGCCTAGTCCGGGAATCGAGCCCTGGCCACAGGATTACGAGTCCCGCTCACTGTCCACTCAGCTGCCAGACCCCACAGTGCGTTAGTGTGTGCGTGTGTGTGTGTGTGTGTGTGTATGTGTTGTGTGTGTGTGTGTGTGTGTGTGTGTGTGTGTGTGTGTGTGTGTGTGTGTGTGTGTGTGTGTGTGTGTGTGTGTGTGTGTGTGTGTGTGTGTGTGTGTGTGTGTGTGTGTGTGTGCGCACGCGCGCGCGTGTCTGCTTCAATGTTTGCAATTTTGATTAAGCCAAATTTATATTTTGATCAATGTTCTTTGAACACGTGTTAATACTCAGATGAAAACACAAAAAGCCCATTAACACAATAACCACATAGCCATCAAATACATTAAGGATGTAGGCAATAACAACCGACAGACGACTATACAGTGGGGGACAGACAGACAGACAGACAGACAGACAGACAGACAGACAGACAGACAGACAGACAGACAGACAGACAGACAGACAGACGTACAGACAGAGAGCGCGACAGCCCTCGTTACTGGGGTGTCAACCTTAACGACAAGGATTGTGTAATTACCATAATCGTTTTCCCAGTTGATGATTGACAGGAAGATAAGTTGGACCTTGGTTAAATGGCAGCTGTAGGCTTGTTAAGCATGTTCAACACGTTCAGTCGGTCACGTTGAACGCTTCGTGAATGAACGATCATTCAATACAAGTTGAGCTCAAGCTGAGTTCAAGTTAAATGAAACGTGAGCGATAATTGAGTGATAGTTGTACTCTAGCTGAACAGAAAGGAAACGATATTTGAATAAAACAATGAACATTAGTTTAGCATAAATTGAACGTTAGGTAAATACATGTTGATATTGTGTTGCTCCATCTATGTTGTATTATACATTTATGATACAATTGAATTCTTGCTATGTTGGACTGTTCATTGTGCCAGTATTAACACACGGGCACATTACGCACACACACACACACGCACGCACACACACACACACTCACTCACTAACACACACTAACGCACTGGGGGTCTGGTAGGCGAGTGGACAGCGTGCTGGACTTGTGATCCTGTGGCCCGGGCTCGATTCCCGGACTAGGCAGAGACAAATGGGCAGAATTTTTTTCACCCTGATGCCCTTTACCTAGCAGTAAATAGGTACCTTGGAGTTAGACTGCTGTTACGGGCTGCTTCCTGGGTGTGTGTGGTGTGAAAAAATATAGTTAGTAGTTAGTATCAGTTGAGAGGCGGGCCGAAAGAGCAGAGCTCTACCCCCGCAAGCATAACTAGGTGAATAGAACTAGATGAATACACACATACCTGGCAGAGTACATACTTACAAATCTAAAGCCAGAAACCCCCATCAACAGAACACAGCCAGTCCCTTATACGCCAAGGTTCAGATACTCTTCAGAAACTTTAATCTCGAATTTGCTCTAAAATAGTTTAAGAAAAAGATTTTCCATAACGGGCTGGAAAATACTTTAAGATGTTACATTCCTTCAAGTTAAAAGCCAGGTCACTCAAAGAGTTACGCGCCTCTAACAATCGCAAAAGTTTTCTTTGATTGTTGGAAAGTTCCAAAGACGAAAAAAACTAATTTACTTAAAATATATATATATTTGAAACCCTTTTGTTGAAGACCCGCTCCTGGGGGGGTCAAAATATTGGCTCCTTCAATGAGTAACACATGAATGCGCAGCAGCCAAATAAAACGGATTAGTAACGGTGAATTTCGGCCAACTGGCAACGCATATATATATGTAAGGAGTTGCACAGGAATATTGAACCAGATCAAAACACATTAGTCTTCTTATTCATGGACCTGAGCCGTGTGCCTCGCTTTGACCAGTGCCGGCCCTGCCCCACCCAACTCCTCCACCAGGGAAAAGGAGCAAACAGGGTCATGTGTCCCCCCTTGACCAGTTCACCTGACCCGTGTGCCCTCCCTGCTCTTCCACCTGGGAGACGGGTAACCAGTGCCGTGTGAGGCCCTCGACCAGTGTAACGTACGAGGCCGTCGACCAGTGCCAGGTGCGAGGCCGTCGACCAGTGCAAGGTACGAGGCCGTCGACCAGTGCCGTGTGAGGCCCTCGACCAGTGCCAGGTGCGAGGCCGTCGACCAGTGCCAGGTGCTCCCCCCTCGACCACTTCCCCCTTCCCAGCTCCTCCGCCTGACGACCAGTGGAGGAGTTCCAGAGAAAAACGGAAAGTGAAACGCCGTGGGTGTCAACGCCGCTGGCAGAAGCATCTTTCCAACGCCGGAGGCAGGAGTCTGAAGCACACCTCGCCTTCGATAAACCTCCTGTTTACAACCACACGCGCCTCTGTCGGTGTGTTAGGGCCATTATAGCCAGCTCTCGTATACTACCTGGCACTCAATCTTGGTGCCTTAGTCCTGACAAACACACTCTCTCGCTTGCCAGTTATCTTCTCTTGAAACTCTCATTCATAAAAGCAATATACTATTTTTTTAGCAAGCTTCGCCACAGGCTTTGAACAGAGATGTAGATTTGATGATGAATTACATCTACGGGAGTTGAAGGTCACATTCTTTCCCTCCATGGTATTAATGAAGGTATCGACTCCAGATGTCTGGGTTATGGTAAGGAGAAACTTTAAACACAGACCGACTGACAGTTCTACAACACAAAGGCTTACTACCACCACCTTACTGTTCAATATATGCCTTTGTGGCAGCATTATATAAAGGCATATCACACCCACAGCCTAGAAGGGGCGAAATCGTCTCCTAAAAAGACATGTTCAAAATAATCTCACGTTTATTCCTACCAAATGTGTTTTGTTAGTTATTTTTAACCCATTATACTTTCATCACACAAATTGCGATCAAACAGAAGTAGGAGATGGTCAGTAAAATATTCAGAGAAGCAAGTGCCATAACATTGCGTCATTCTTCTCTCAACTTCGTGGGGTGTCATCAGAGTCGGGAAAGTCAAAACAAATGACATACTAACTGAAATACATCATCTTCCGATCATTTCCAAAGTCTAATTACTTGCGCCAGTGTGTGTGTCTCAGTTTACATGAGTGTAAACTACGTGGCCAGCAACATGCAACTGAAGCCCACATCCAGCCACCTGCAACAGGTGCACGTATTGCAGCTGTTCTCCGACCTGCTGGTTTAATTTACACGCAGTACAAGTGGCATTCCAACAAAGTTGAAGGCGACCAATACAGCTTGCATGGTTTACACTATGAAACTTCCAAATAATAACATACAACCCACAATGACGTTAATGGACGTCAGTAAGACGAGTCGTGCAACAGAACCATGCCGGCAGAGAGAAACCCATGATTTCTTCATTAAAACATCATTTTCGCTGACAGATCTTCGCTGCGTTCAGATGGGATCAGAGTATATCGCTTGGAAGGAAGACTGGAAGACAGCTGATGTGGTCACACACATGCATATCCACTCTGGCTCATACCTATATATCTTTCAGCGCTGGTAGCCCACCGTAGGAAACCTGAACGAACACTAAACCAAAATGGAAAGACACACAAAAAGAGAGAGAGGGGAAACAAATAAAACGGACGCATATATTAAACTAACTGATTCTGAAAGAGAATCATGAATTGAAAACAGGGGTGAAAAAAAGAGAGCGCTTATAGTCAAATATTGTACGGTAAAAATATGCCTATGTCCTTCGATTTCTTTGCATTCCCTCTTCTTTGTGTCTGTTCTTTTCCATTTTTGCTACTGCTTCGTTCTGATGCTTTTTTGTCCCCGTTACATTTCCCTGTGTTTCTAACTTCTGTTTAGTATTCCTTCTTATCAGTTCCTTACATTTATATATTCCGTCGAACGTTCACTTCCGACTCAGTGTTCCTCTCTCTCAGTCCTGTATAATCCTCTCTAGGGAGGCAAACATAATGAACTGGGTAATTGAGTGATCTTGAGGGATTTAACGCTCACCCTGAGGGAGGAGGGAGGGAGGGAGGAGGGAGGAGTGGAAGGAAGGAAGGAGGAAGGAGGAGAGGAAGGAGAGA
>WNGS01166226.1:2777897-2789048 GCA_020271785.1 Procambarus virginalis | reverse complement strand
TCTCTCTCTTAAAAAAAATATATATAATCTCTCTCTCTCTCTCTCTTCTCTCTCTCTCCTCTCTCACACTCTCTCTCTTGCGTTATGCCAACTTCCCTTCCTTGCTTCTCCTCTCCCTCTTCCAATTACAAATTCCTATGCCTTAACTCCTTCTCCCTTCTCTCCTCTCAGCCTTTCCTCTCTATGAAGAAAGTAATATTCCAAAAGCATGTTGAGAAAGCATATCTTTTCCGTTCAGAGCAGTTGACTTGCATTTTTCTTTTTAAGATCAATGTTGTGCTGTATTTGAAACTCTAATACTGTTTCTATGATCTTTTGTCCTACCACCGCTTCCTGTTGTGTTTTATTGTGATTTATTATGAATTTTAAGGTTACAAAATGTGCATGGTTAATACAATGAGTGTTTAAATTATTGATCTCTTGAGGCTCCTCCGCTTTATATATATATATATATATATATATATATAGATATATATATATATATATATATATATATAGATATCACTTAAATTCACGCAGCAGCGACAATCTTGGACCCATGATATCACGTGTCCAATAACAAGCCCCAGGCTTGTCGCTCTAAGACACTAAGACCTAACAAGTTGTGATGAATATTACTACGTAATTCATAGTAGAGTTAGGCATTACAAAAATATAGTTAATCACATTTCCCAGTACATTTCATGCCACCTCCAAAGTTGAAATACTACCCCCCCTCCTCCCCGAACACATCCACATATCACATAATCTACCTCACACCACATACACCACGTAACACACACACACCCCAGTAACACACACAACAACCCAGTATAACACACACACACACCACACACAATACAAGTATTCCTTCTAACCACATCCACTCGTCCCCCACAAGACACATTCCATATTCTGGTTGTTAGGTTGTATAGATTCTTTAGGATGGTCACTGGTGTGTTTGGTTGTGTGTGTGTTGTGTGTGTGTGTATGTGTGTTGTGTGTTGTGTGTGTGTGTGTGGGTTTGTGTGTTGTGTGTGTGGTGTGGCGGCGTGCGCGCGTGCGTTGCATTTATGGTCAATTGCGCGTTCATATTATAATATGAGTCGATATACATTCCAGGGGAAGAAAAAACAGAATAAAATATTGGACCTGGCAGACGAGTGAATGTGAGGAGAAAGAGAGAGAGAAGAGGAGACAAGAAGAGAGTTAGGGAGAAGAAGAGAGAGATACTTATGCAGTTACAAGATGTAAATAGTAGGATAATGGCATTGTTGATGACATTATCATTAAGAAGAGACAGCTACATTCACGAACCTCCACCAGACGTCAACCAAGCTTGACTAGTTCACCAGACTCAACAAGGTCTCACTAAGCTTTTCCCAGGCTTCACTTTGCCTTAGCATAAATGCTCCTATCTCTTCTCTCTCTTATCCCCCCCTCTCCTCTCCTCCTTCTACTTCTCTCGCTCTCTCTCATCTCTCTCTCTCCTCACTACTCCCCTTCTCTCTCTCCTTCTCTCTCATCCCTTTCTTCTCTGCCAACCCGCTTTACCCTAACATGGACTTGGTTGCGGTATGTTCTCCTGTATCACATGTCTGTTAGTCGAGCGTTTGTTCGCGTGGATGCTGCGTGAGAACGCTTAGCGATAATGTGGTCATTGGAGTCTTGAGTGTGTTTTGTGTGACGTTTGGAGTCTTTGTTTTTGGGTGTGTGTGTGTGTGTGTGTGTGTGGTGTTGTGTGTGTGTGTGTGTGTGGTGTGTGTGTTGTGTGTGAGTGTGGTGTGTTTGTACTCACCTAGTTGTATTCACCTCGTTGGGCTTTGCGTGGGTTGAGCTCGGCTCTTTGGTCCACAACTCTAACCGTCCATCAACAAGGTTGGTTAACAGTTTCCTGAGCCATTGGGTCTACTCATCTACACACTGAAACTGTGTATGTGAGTCGCCTTCCACACACGATCGCTTCCTATGCATTCCATTTGTCAAACCACTCTGACCTCAAAATGTTCTTTCTAAATATCTATCGAATATCTAATATCTGATGTGTGTTGTGTGTTTGGGAAGATGCAGATGGGTAGGGTGGTTGGTAGTGGTCGCCTGGCGCGCACACAACCACACAAACACACAAGGTTTATTTAGATTAATTCGAAGGGAAATTGTCGTAGAGTGTTTTTTTTTTTTTCATTTTTTTTGGATTTTTTCTCCTAGAGAGGAAAACAGGGAAGGAAGGAAGGAAGGAAGGAAGGAAGGAAGGAAGACGGGAAGGAGGAAGGAAGAAGGAAGGAGGGAGCGAAGAGAAGGAAGTAGTGAATAAACAGGAGTAACAATGAAAAACAGAACGCGAAAAGAGTCGGAAGAAAGAACGAAAGGGAAGGAAAGAAAGAGAAAAAGGACGATAAAAATTACTGCAACGTAAATTGGTTGTTGGTTGAAGGAGATGAGAGGAAGAGAGCGAAGAGAGATAGAGAGAGAGAGAAAAATAAATGAAGAACAGGGTATTGGAAGAAAAGAGGGAAAATATTTATATGTAAATTGAAAGTAAAATGAAAAGTAAATAAGGGAAAGAAGGAGTAAGATGATCTACCATTCACTAAGGCTGTCTCAAGGATTAGCAGAACAGGATAAACACACCAGAAGCTCTCTACCCCACCCACCACTGCACTCCCTCTCGGCATACTATGTTATTGACCAATAGGTATGTATATGGACCTGGTTTAACACTAATAAGAAAATGAAAATATATGTAATAATGCATGTTATAAATGCCTCGCCTTTAGTAAGAGTGAAGGCAAGCATACAGCTTCACCCCTAATGAAAGGGGAGAAGGAGCGTACAGATTCCCCTTAGTAAAGGGGAGGGAGGCCTAGAGTTCTCCAGTGAACTACAATTAGAGTGATAGAAACAGGTGTGGTGAGATATAATGTTGAACGGGGGGTGAGAACACGTGTGTGATGAACACAGGGTGGATGAACACGGTGCGATGAACACGCGCCATCCGCACAACTTCAACTCACAATAACACGCGCCACCAGTACTCCATGCCTCGTCTCTCTAACTTTCTAAATAGTGAAAATGCGGAGTTGCGCGCGTATGCGGCTGGGGGAGGGGAGGAGATGGAATCGGGGGAAGGGTGTGGATGATGGGAGGGGGGAGGTGGGAAAGGATGGATGGCGAATGGAGAAGGGGAATAGAAGATCTTGGTAGGGGGAGGAGGGTTGGGTGGGTATTTGGTGAGTGTGGGGATGGGAACTGTGATGGGGTGATGGTAAGGGGTGTTTGGAGGACGGCTGGGGGCATGGTTGGCGGTAGGGGGGGGGTGGATGTGGGGGTGAGAGGTGTGATATGGGAAAATAGAGGCTATATTCACTGAAAAGAATAGCTCTATCCTTGTCTATATTCCACACTTCTATCCATCCTCGTATCAACTAAAAACACTGAATTTCCTTTATCTAGGCACTTGTAAAAGTAAGAAATTTCTCGATCAGCAGCTTAAGATCGAATTCTTGTTCTTCACTCCTAAAAGCTCAGACTTTCCTTGATTTTATATATATGATATTATATAATATATATATAGATATATAATATGACTTATATATTCATATACACATCCTAAGCGCAGACTTTTGATCATCCTATCAGGAATCTCTCCTCCTCCCGTCCTATTGTCTAGCCCTCCTTTAAGCCTCTCGTGTTATAGGTCTTCGACGCCGCGTAGTTTCTTGACATCATCTTTTAAGATTCTCGGGGGAACACTGTGTAGCCCCCTACCCCCCACAGACACGGGTGACTAACAAGCAGCTTTACAAGCCTCCTCCTCGCCGGAGCTGTTAAAGGTGGCCCGGGCAAACAGTTTAAGACAACCGCCCGTCCTTACTTTAAAAGGCTCGTCAAGAGCGGGAGTTGGACTAATACCGGTTGGAAAGTCCAGGTAAAGTTGGAAGGAAGAGGGAAGGAAGTTATGAAGTAGTGAATGAAGGAAGCAATGGAGGAAGACAAAACGGTAGATATTAATTACGCAAAGAAAGCTGAAAGGAAAAAATGAAATTATTAAGTAGGGAAATAGGACAAGTCGAGAGAGTAAAAGTCAGACAGACACAGATTAAAACTTCCCAGACATTATATCTCTCAAGAAAGGTGAAATCAAATGAGAACCTCTGCTTGAAAATGATATTATCGTTGCTCTTCCTTTAACTAATTAAACTTTCAGAAATCAGTATCACCGTTCTATGTTGCTCGACACTGCACACCTTTTAAATTATTGCTGCCTCTGTTGGGGAATCTGAGTGGTTCGTCTTGTTCTCCTGCGAATGTGAACTGCTTCCTCTGCTGGGGACTTGAGTGAGTGAGCTGGCAATTATTGATTACATAATCGACTTGAGAATGGTCCAGGACGGACCGAAACGTCGTCGTCCCTTCACCTTCTAGT
Source organism: Procambarus virginalis (assembly GCA_020271785.1). Classification (NCBI taxonomy): domain Eukaryota; kingdom Metazoa; phylum Arthropoda; class Malacostraca; order Decapoda; family Cambaridae; genus Procambarus; species Procambarus virginalis. The sequence goes on along the minus strand of WNGS01166226.1, from coordinate 2,784,643 downwards.
GTGTGGTCTGGTCAACAGTGAGCTGGCGTTATCTGGGATGACGCAATGTAGGTAAGATTTGTATTAGAAATGAACGAATCTACCTGACTCCTATAGCTCGAGGCGAAGCACCTTCCATCTATTTATAACTTCCGAATCTTTCCAATTTCCGAATCTTTCCAATGAAGTGCCAACTTTGTATCTATAAGGTATACATAATGATAATTGGTAACTTGTTACATAGATCTCCAATCCAATTTCCATTTCAATGTTACCAATTAATTTGTTAAATCTAAGCTTATTTTTTTATTTGAAATTGTTTTTGTTCCATCCTTTTGTTGTTTTGTTGATAATGTAAACCTATTTCTTGCTCTATCTTCGTAAGACAGGTTCCTAGTGCTCGGGTCCAACCACTTGGGCTGGACGATAGGGCAACGGTCTCGCTTCTTGCAGGTCGGCGTTCAATCCCCGACCGTCCTAGTGCCCAGGATTAACTTACTCTTCCTTCTCCTAATACTTACTTTCAAAAGAATTTACTTCCATTCCACAGAACGACGATCGAAACTGTTTTAGATAACGCAAGCGGTGTTTCGCAAAAGCTAAAACAAACGCTTCTTGACATCAATCCAAGATTGAATTTTAAGATGGGAATTCAAATGCCATATTGGCTTTAATTAGAATACCTATGCATTATTTCCTAGCTCTAGATCCCTGCTAATCATGACTTTCAAATTGATTACACAATCACTCAGCTTATTCCAAAGCTTAGATTAGAATCTTCCTTTGTTAGTACTAAACTTCATTTGAAAAAGTGGGCCAGCAATAATTTTTAATTTCAAAGGGAAGGTATTCTTTTTTATCTTAATGAGATGGAAATTATAATCTCTCTCTCTCTCTCTCTCTCTCTCTCTCTCTCTCTCCTCTCTGTCTCTGTCTCTGTCTCTCTCTCTCTCTCTCTCTCTCTCTCTCTCTCTCTCTCTCTCTCTCTCACACAGCCCTCCCCAAGCAGTCATTGTGTAAATTAGCCAGGAGCCTCGAGCCTCTTCCAACCGGTTAGAAGCACTTTGGCCTGAATGTAAACAAGCTATTTTCTGCAAGAGTGACCTAAATGCTGTCCATGGCCTTTGAGGCGGGTCCAGAGTCACGCAGGGGTCAAGGGTCACCTAGGCAGGGCTTCAGGACCTAGGAGTCGGCCAGAGGTCACGCTGCTGCACCTTGAGGTCCACGGCCATTGAAGTATTAAATTTCTTTTAAACATTTTAAACAAATTCGATAAACATTTTCAGAAAAAAAAATCCAAAATTGCGATTTCCCGGTAATCCAGGAAAATCCCACGCGATCTAACGGGAAACGCGACTCACCCGCTATCCAGCGAGACCAGTCAAAAGTTCCACTAAATTCGTGAATTAAAAATCAATTAATCAGCATTAGGACAGCGCGAATTTAATTCTCGCTTTACAAGCGGTCCAAAAAAATCTATGATATCTGCCGTAAAAAAAATTCTTATCTCACACTCAACGAAAAATAAAGATACTATTATGGAAAATTTAAGACCAGTTAATATATTAAATATTTAACGTAACGGCCTAAAGACTGATGGATTCGTCGATTTATATTTTTCTTAAAAATGGCTGTAAATTGCCAAAATACAACATAAATTCACTAATATTAATCAAACGATAAACTTGGGATTAAACATTTGAAAATAGTCAAAATACTGTCATCTTATACAGAAATCATACAAATACAGTCGAATCCAATACAGAAACAGTCAACAGACTCCCTGTTCGAGATCAGGATTGGAACACCTGCTGAATGTACATAATTATGTTTAATAAGGGATTGCAAACAGCAAACTCACACACACACACACACACACACACACACACACACACAACACACACACACACACACACACACACACACACACACACACACACAGCTAAGCAGGGGTCCCACTCGATCCCTGTGAGGTACCGAAGCCTGGCTTGGGTAATACTGGGTTATTTATGACCTCGGAGCCAAGTTGGGTAACACACACAACTTCTCGGGAATTTTGCTGTCGGTTTAGACCGCAATATCCTGATAAGAAGCGGTTTGAAGTGTTTTAATTTTGTCCGAATCTTCCGCCTCATATGTAGATGGAGAGATGTTCGAAATTTTACTAAATGAGGGTTTAAAAGCCAGTAAATCATCGAATCTTCACTTGACTTTTCAACTTTACGGCTACTTATGGTTGAGAAAGTTTCAGCTATGCACTCAGACGGAACTTCCAGGCAGCTATGATCCTGATGGCTCAGAAACTCGCCCTCTCAACTAATACATTGCGGTCTGAACGGTGGCCACCAACGTTAAAAATGCAACCTTCTGTGAAAAATAATGGCTCATAAGTACTAACGTTTTACCCATTAGAGTCATTGGTGGGTGGGTTGTTTGGGTTCGTTCATTTATGGTCAAGCTTTGAGTTTGGACTTTATACTTCAAGGCAAATCAAGAGAACGGGCTGAGCTGGGCTCAGAATTTTGTAAAATAAAACGAAAATATCTGAATTAACCTATTCTAGGCCTAACTATAGTCACAATTATAATTTACAATAATATTATATTACAATAATATTCCCTTCTAGAAGGGGAAAGTTGTTCCATCACACTAGACGGGTGAGATGGGACAATTGTCACGACCTGTCAACCCATGCTTGGGGAGGGAGTCGTGGAATTAACTTTAATCCAGCTGAATACTTTGATACAGCTGGGTTAAAGTTGACACAGGTGCAGCATTTTACCCAACTATTGACTTCGATTCAAATACTGACTTTGACCCAGCTCCATACTTTGGTCCAGCTGCATATTTTAACCCAGCTACGGATTTTGACCCAACTATATACTTTGACCCAGAAACAGACTTTACTCCAATCGAAGACTTTTACCTAGCTGCATTCATCCCCCACCCCCCGTCCCATCCCAAAACCTTATCCTGATCCCTTCCCAGTGCTATATAGACGTAATAGCTTGGTGCTTTCGTCTGATAGTTCTCTTCCTCTTCCCACCTGCAGACGTTTAACCCATTCAAAGCTTAAATTTAACAATTCAGTCATCACAGAGACACTATTCGTTCAACCCATAAAATACGGCAGTTCGTGTCCATCCAGGCCACAACGAAGATTTATATATATATATACTTCTTCGACGGAAGGAAAAATCTTTCCGTGCCTGGAGCATGTATCAGTCCACTGACGATCAACAAAAGTAATCAACACTCCTCGTGAAACCGAATTACCGTTACCCACAACGTTCATCCCAAAATAAAAATAATTAATTCATCAACAAACACAGTATATGCAAACTAATTCATCAACACAGAATATGCAAATTAATTCATCAACACAGTATATACAAATTTAAGCCTCTAACTCCCATGCCTGAGGCTTATATGATAAAAAATATTACCCCAAAAAAATAGGAATATTATATTAAATAGGAATATTAAAAATATTATTAAAAAAATATTAAACTCACAATTATTACCGACACGCTGATAACGGTCCAGTGAAATACTGCATTGTATGCGCTTTAATTAAGCTGATTATGTACAAAACGTTTATTATTGTCACTTTTAATGACATTATATCGCTATTCATTTGACTATTATTATTATTATTGCACAAAGAAATCGCAATAACGGGAAAATCAATGAGAAATTCAGAGTCATTAAGAGGATTCGAACCTACACTCTATACCGTACCAAAGTGTACACGGGTAATGTGTGAAACCTTTATTTGGTATTAGGTCGCTGTCTGAGGTACCCCGTAGACAGACAGAAAACAGAAAGACAGACAGAAATATAGAAGAACGACACAATTAAAATAGATGGGGAAGCAGACCCACCAGATTAAACCCTACAATACCACAACCCGATACAAAAGCAGAAGAAAACTATGATTTAAAAATAAACATCACAAAAATGACGAAGAAGAAGAAGAAGAAGAAGGAAGAGATCCCTAAAAAAGATTTGCAATTCGTAGCAAAATCAAATAAAAATAATGAAATAGAACTCAACAACTGCGTTACGTCTACGGACTCATCCCATATCATTTCACTAACTTTTTTTTCGCTTCTACGCAGAGGTATTATTAATCGGAGACCCCCGGAGATAGATCCTAGATCCATCAAGCCTCAGTCCGTTTCTGTCTTTGGTTGACCCTTATCAACAAGTCCGTATCAAAGAGAATCCCAAGCCATCCTGCTTACGATTCGCTCTTGGCAGCATCTCTTTATTAAAGATAGTCCTCTGTCAACCCGATTTTGTATATTTTTCACCCCTGTCAGCATGTTATCATCATTTACGTCACACGCCAACATGTTTTTTTCGCATTCACACTCCCTCTCTACACGTCGCTATTTCCAACGAGCCCTTTCTAACACATCGGTCATCGCGAGGCCCTGCCAACATAACTCTGTCATGTTACCGTTGCTGCCAACATGTTACGTGATGAGTTGGTAGCCATAACGTGACAACATATACGTGATGGTTCGTTGTCACTTCTGTCAATTATCAGACCTCTAGATACAGTAAAAAATAAGAAATGAAGGTAGGATCACACAGACGAACATACAGACAGACTGACAGAGAATATCAGATATAACACCGTCAACATTTCTAGTTCCAACAACAACAGAATTTTAATAAAAAAAAAGTATATTAATACAGAGGTCAGTGAACCTGACATAATTATATTTGCTGTTCAGAGCTCGAATATACCGCATCGTCCGGAGAACCAATCAAAAGTTCACATACCATTCCTGGGGATCTATAACACTAAAAGCAATTTATACATTCCAATTTCAGCTGCATTCATTCCCATTGTCTACAGTAAATTCTTTGTATATCTTGAATTCTAATGGTTTCCATCATCTCGACCAATTTTGTTAAACCATGTGTGTGTGCATTCACCTAGTTGTATTCACCTAGTTGTGCTTACGGGGGTTGAGCTCTGCTCTTTCTGCCCGCCTCTCAACTATCAATCAACTGTTACTAACTACTAACTAAATTTTTTTTCATATACACACACACACCCAGTAAGCAGCCCGTACAGCTGTCTAACTCCCAGGTACCTATTTACTGCTGGGTAACAGGGGCATCAGGGTTAAAGAAACTCTGCCCATTTGTCTCAGCCTAGTCCGGAAATCGAGCCCTGGCCACAGGATTACGAGTCCCGCTCACTGTCCACTCAGCTGCCAGACCCCACAGTGCGTTAGTGTGTGCGTGTGTGTGTATGTGTGTGTGTGTGTGTGTGTGTGTGTGTGTGTGTGTGTGTGTGTGTGTGTGTGTGTGTGTGTGTGTGTGTGTGTGTGTGTGTGTGTGTGTGTGTGTGTGTGTGTGTGTGTGTGTGTGTGTGTGTGTGTGTGTGTGTGTGTGTGTGTGTGTGTGTGGTGTGTGTGTGTGTGTGTGTGTGTGTGTGTGTGTGTGCGCGCGCGCGCGTGTCTGCTTCAATGTTTGCAATTTTGATTAAGCCAAATTTATATTTTGATCAATGTTCTTTGAACACGTGTTAATACTCAGATGAAAACACAAAAAGCCCATTAACACAATAACCACATAGCCATCAAATACATTAAGGATGTAGGCAATAACAACCGACAGACGAGAATACAGTGGGGGACAGACAGACAGACAGACAGACAGACAGACAGACAGACAGACAGACAGACAGACAGACAGACAGACAGACAGACGTACAGACAGAGAGCGCGACAGCCCTCGTTACTGGGGTGTCAACCTTAACGACAAGGATTGTGTAATTACCATAATCGTTTTCCCAGTTGATGATTGACAGGAAGACAAGTTGGACCTTGGTTAAATGGCAGCTGTAGGCTTGTTAAGCATGTTCAACACGTTCAGTCGGTCACGTTGAACGCTTCGTGAATGAACGATCATTCAATACAAGTTGAGCTCAAGCTGAGTTCAAGTTAAATGAAACGTGAGCGATAATTGAGTGATAGTTGTACTCTAGCTGAACAGAAAGGAAACGAGATTTCAATAAAACAATGAACATTAGTTTAGCATAAATTGAACGTTAGGTAAATACATGTTGATATTGTGTTGCTTATGCCTCTCCATCTATGTTGTATTATACATTTAGATACAATTGAATTTTTGCCATGTTGGACTGTTCATTGTGCCAGTATTAACACACGGGCACATTACGCGCACATACATGCGCGCGCGCACACACACACACACACACCACACACACACACACACACACACAACACACACACACACACACACACACACACCACACACACACACACACACACTCACTAACACACACTAACGCACTGGGGTCTGGTAGGCGAGTGGACAGCGTGCTGGACTTGTAATCCTGTGGCCCGGGCTCGATTCCCGGACTAGGCAGAGACAAATGGGCAGAATTTTTTTCACCCTGATGCCCTTTACCTAGCAGTAAATAGGTACCTTGGAGTTAGACTGCTGTTACGGGCTGCTTCCTGGGTGTGTGTGGTGTGAAAAAAATATAGTTAGTAGTTAGTATCAGTTGAGAGGCGGGCCGAAAGAGCAGAGCTCTACCCCCGCAAGAATAACTAGGTGAATACAACTAGATGAATACACACAGACCTGGCAGAGTACATACTTACAAATCTAAAGCCAGAAACCCCCATCAACAGAACACAGCCAGTCCCTTATACGCCAAAGTTCAGATACTCTTCAGAAACTTTAACTCGAATTTGGTCTAAAATAGTTTAAGAAAA
>WNGS01166226.1:2730096-2751530 GCA_020271785.1 Procambarus virginalis | reverse complement strand
AGCCTGGGCCAGTCACCCCACAAACGCCCCAAGACCATCTACACACCACCTAGACTCACCTGGGAACCTACCATGACCTCCTTGAGTCTGGGCAGGTCACCAAGACCACCTACACACCTCCTAGACTCACCTGGGCACCTACCATGCCCTCCTTGAGTCTGGGCAGGTCACCAAGACCATCTACACACCACCTAGACTCACGTGGGCACCTACCATGCCCTCCTTGAGTCTGGGCAGGTCACCAAGACCATCTACACACCACCTAGACTCACCTGGGAACCTACCATGACCTCTTGAGTCTGGGCAGGTCGGTGTGGGACCAGGAGGAACGCGACCAAGGACGAAGCTTCTTGAGCTCGGCCGTGAAGTTGAAGCTGTGAAGTTTGTTGTGCATAAACTTCCTGATGTTCCACGGCAGGTCGTTGTGCCTGGGGGGGAGGAGAGCCTGGTGAGGGGACACAATATGGCGACGAGGGGAGGTGAGGGCACACAATATGGCCACGAGGGCAGGTGAGGGGACACAATATGGCGACGAGGGAGGTGAGGGCACACATATGGCGACGATGGGAGGTGAGGGCACACAATATGGCCACGAGGGCAGGTGAGGGCACACAATATGGAGACGAGGGGAGGTGAGGGGACACAATATGGCGTACGAGGGGAGGTGAGGGGACACAATATGGCTACTAGGAGAAATGAGTTAAATGAGGGGACACCATATGGCTATGAGGCGGGACTTGAGACCCGCTCCGAACACTGTAAATATCAATGCAGGGCATTGGGATCGAATTCAGGTCCCTGGACTCCCACACACACACACACACACACACACACACACACACACACACACACACGTCACTCAATGTTCAATATCTCTGTCAACACAGACTCCGACAATGACCGCAGCCGTGACCTGTCAACAACCAAGTCAGCCAATGGGAATTCGTGTCCATTTTGGCGTCACCTTGAACGACCTGGCCACCTTCACCGGTGTCCAATTGCACGAGGCTCTTACCCCTGTCAGGGACTAATTTCCCTGAGTACACGGGTAGTGAGCCATGGTGCTCTCCCTTGACCGAGGCCGTATTCTTTCTCAATGGGTCTGGATGGCGCCTTTCCCATCACCCAAGTATACCCTCCCCATCACCCAAGGATGGCCCCATCACCCAAGGATGGCCCCATCACCCAAGGATGGCCCCATCACCCAAGGATGGCCTCCATCGCCCAAGGATGGCCCCATCACCCAAGGATGGCCCCATCACCCAAGGATGGCCCCATCACCCAAGGATGGCCCCATCACCCAAGGATGGCCCCATCACCCAAGGATGGCCCCCATCGCCCAAGGATGGCCCCATCACCCAAGTATCCCCTCCATCCCCCATCACCCCCTCAGAAATAAAACGTTTTAGTGGGCAGAATACACCAGGGATTCCAATGTTTTCTGTCAGCTTTCCCAAAACTAAATTGTCCAATACACCACGTGTCAAATTTTCTCCCTCATTTACTGTGCTTCTCTCCACGACCTTCTCTCCTTATCATTCGCTCTCGCCTCAATTATCTCACCCCTCCCTCTCCCTTTTCTCACCCCTCCCACTTCTCACCCCTCCCATTTAACCCCCCTCCCCCTTCCCATGTAGAAAACAAAAGCAAACTTCTGTCCACTTCCCCAGAATTTAGACTTTTGACAACGGTGTGTTTTCACTCTCGTCCTCATCAGAATCTTTTGTGGAATTTTTGCTTAGCTCGTGGACCTGGTCCAGATTAACAAGGTCTCTCTTGGTGAAGCGGGAGTGGTCCCTGGTGAAGTAGGATGGTCCCTGGTGAAGCAGGATGGTCCCTGGTGAAGCAGAAGTGGTCCCTGGTGAAGCGGAAGTGGTCCCTGGTGAAGCAGGATGGTCCCTGGTGAAGTAGGATGGTCCCTGGTAAAGCAGGATGGTCCCTGGTGAAGCAGGATGGTCCCTGGTGAAGCGTGATGGTCCTGGTGAAGCAGGATGGTCCCTGGTGAAGCAGGACGGTCCCTGGTGAAGCGGGGGTGGTCCCTGGTGAAACAAGATGTTCCCCTGGTGAAGCAGGATGGTCCCTGGTGAAGCAGGATGGTCCCTGGTGAAGCAGGATGGTCCCTGGTGAAGCAGGATGGTCCCTGGTGAAGCAGGATGGTCCCTGGTGAAGCAGGATGGTCCCTGGTGAAGCAGGATGGTCCCTGGTGAAGCAGAATGGTCCCTGGTGAAGCAGGATGGTCCCTGGTAAAGCAGGATGGTCCCTGGTGAAGGTTGGACCTTTCCTGTCCTCTCTATCCACATTCGCGAGTACATTTTGATCTTCGGTTCCCCTTTACACTGCCCTTTTACGTCCCTCACCTCCCTCTATCAATTTACTGCCCCTTTCTTCCTACCCTCTCACTATTTCCCAATTCCCTCCCTACATGAAACTCCATCTCAATTCTCTTGCCTCCAACACTCTCTCTCTCTCTCTCTCTCTCTCTCTCTCTCTCTCTCTCTCTCTCTCTCTCTCCCTCCCCCCCCCATCAACATCTCTACCTTCTACACCACTGAGGTTCATTTGAGTTTGAGTTCATTCGTTGTGATCTTGCCTGGTATACTCCTTCAGAGGTTACCTTCCGCCTTTAGTCTCTCCTGCGGTATCCCATTTGGTTCAACTGAGTATACCTTCCATCGTTGTCGTCTTGACCGACTGTGGTTAACGAGTTTACCTCTCGTGGGTATCGTTTCACGTGGTTTATCTTTGGTTAGTGAATTTAAAAATCAATTTATTTGTTAGGTAGGAGTTCAGCAGAATAATTTAGGCTTCGCTTGTTCTCTTGGCCTCTCGTTATTACATTTTCGTGTGTACCTCAGTCTACGGAACTACCCAAAGAGTTTACACCAGTTAAATTCCTCACGTGATAGCCGATTTCCCGTAGTTTACGCCCGTTTCCAGTAATTCTTTACGTCCATTTGCCGTACTTTACATCGGTTTATAGGAGTTTACCCTCGCTTGAACCACTTAACATTACGTACGTTCTAGTATTTGAGCGTTCTAATATTAGTACGTTCGATTACACGCTCTTACATACGTGTATTCGCCTACGGTTCGTTCTAACCAATACGAGCACAGCGGACCCAAAGAACCTGCTGATCTTTTTGCAAACTTGGAAAGGTAAAGTCCCCTCCCTGTCACACCTCACCTCATTAACGCCACCCTTCTCCCACCCTACCCATTCTCCCCACACCCATACTCCCCCACCTCCACCCCCCTTTAATGGTCACAGCTATTACACCCCCACCAACTCTTAATTCTCCCCACCAACACCACCGTGGTTCTATTGCTGGCTACCGTAGGGTGAAGGGGAGAGAGAGAGAGAGAGAGAGAAAGAGGGAGAGAGAGAGAGAGGGAGAGAGGAGAAAGAGGGGGAGAGGGGCCAGGTGTGTAGGGGGAGGGGGTCACCAGGACCAACGGGGGGAACCAAAGTGGTGTGTCGGTCGTAAAGCTCAAATTTACTTTATATTCCGCTGTTTCGCGTTTCACATCCAATTACTCTGGCAAACTCGACCGCAAAATCCAATTCACCACAATTATTTCCAGTAATGGGAGCACGTGGTCATACCGCTGCTGATACAGGTATCCTGCCTCCACTCCTTCCTCTACTCCTTCAACTCCTCCTTCAATTGTCCAGCGTTCTCCTGGTGTCCTGCGGTGGATGGCAGGCACTACTGACAAACACGGCCTTCTCCGTTACCAGCCCTCCCCCGCCGCCAGCCCTCCCCCGCCGCCAGCCCTCCCCCGCCGCCAGCCCTTTCCCGCCACCAGCCCTCCCCGCCGCCAGCCCTCCCCCGCCGCCAGCCCTCCCCCGCCGCCAGCCCTACCCCGCCGCCAACCCTCCCCCGCCGCCAGCCCTCCCCCGCCGCCAGCCCTCTCCGCCGCCAACCCTCCCCCGCCGCCAACCCTCCCCCGCTACTGGTACAAGACAGATATTTACATAACCTTCCCGTGTGTGCAGTATTAAGTGACCACATTGCAACCATCTCCCCTTGTTCCTCCTCCTCTCCCCCTCCCCCTTGTTATCCCTCTCTTTCTGTTCCCACCCTAGTTCTTCCTCTCTCTCCTGGCCTCGTATTTCCTCACCTTGCCATGCCCCCCGTTCCATCCGGCTTTCTTATATTGCCATACTCCTGCATGCTTCCATCTTGCAGCACTGGGAGGCAAGCAAGGCCAGGTGATGATGCAAGTTGGCTCATTAGGGGAGGCGAGGGGTGACCTCATCACCATCTGTGGACCTGTTTATGGGTAGAGATACGTAGGCGTATCTCGGGAGGAGGGGGGGGGAAGAGGGAGTAGGGAGGGTGGGGAGTGGGGGGTAAGGTAGCCGTGTTGAAACACAAACAGTGAGGGAGATTGAGAGAGACTGTGAGAGAGAGAGTGAGAGGTGCAGGAGAAAGGAAGAGAAGGACGAACTAGATTCAACAAAAGGACAGACAAGCAGACGGACAGACGTGGAGAGAACACTGAGAGAGGGGGGGATGCAAAACTTTTAGGCACAGGTTTAATAACACCACAAAATATATGTTGCTCACTAGGGGGAAAGTTTTAAAAAACTCTCACAATAATTTGTTCGTCGACCAGGTGCAGACAACACACACACCCACACACACAACACCACACACACCCACACACACACACACACACACACACCACACACACCACACAACTAGTATAGTTGGGGCAGCTATAGCAGTTATACTCTGCTATACCTATAGCAGAGACACAGAGGCTGAGCTAAGAGACGAGCGGCAGGAACTTGAGGTGACAAGAGATGAGTGGCCGCACAGAATGCCACCCTCGACCCTAAAAAAAGCTGCAGAAATACTGTGCAAGCCACTTAACGATCCCCCAAAGCATCAGTGAAGACTACCTGACATGCAGCTCGAAGTAGACACATGACAGCATACAAGAAACCAATTGGAGATGATTATAGTTGAGGACGGCCCAAACCTCCTCAATTCTCTATCTTCCCACGTATGATTTGCTCATCATATCTTCAACTACATTATTGTGTCTCATCGTATGCAAATATCTACTGGACTTTGATCCAGATAAGTGCAACATAGTGAGGATGGGGGAGAGAAATATGGACGCCACAAGAGCAATACGTAATCAAAGGCGAACTCCCACCAAGATCAATGAGATAAAATACCATCGAAGAGTCATAACACTGAATGTTTCTTCGATGGCAAAACACGTATAATAGAATCTCTCATCAGCAGGATATATTAAGCTGGCGAGCATTAGGACAGCCATCAGGAGACTAAAACACAGATCAAATGTTCGTGGTTTAATAAGGCCCTCTTGTTATTTGATCAATTTGCTTTCATTCTGTTTCAGAATATATGATGGTGGTTCCTGTATGGTTCCTGATTATGGTTCATGATTATGGTTCCTGATTATGGTTCCTGATCATGGTTCATGATTATGGTTCCTGATTATGGTTCCTGATTATGGTTNCGCTAAAAACAGTATTGGAACCCCAGAAACAGTACTGAAAGAACTGAACTCCCTGAAAACAGTACTGAAAGAACTGAACTCCCTGAAACAGTACTGAAAGAACTGAACTCCAGAAAACAGTACTGAAAGAACTGAACTCCCTGAAAACAGTACTGAAAGAACTGAACTCCTTGAAAACAGTACTGAAAGAACTGAACTCCCTGAGAACAGTACTGAAAGAACTGAACTCCCTGAAAAACAGTACTGAAACCCCTAGAAAAAAGTACTGAAACCCCAGGTAAAAAACACTGGCTGGGGGCGTGTCAAACATATTATATTTTCCTTTTGTTGTGCCGGGGAATCCACATATTTTTATTCGAATAAATTGGTCAGATTAGTATACCATAAATTTTTACATTAATAAATATTGCAGTGCTACAGAAGCCTTAAATTCCTCTTGTATTTATATTTTTTATTGTATTTTGTTGTATTTCTACATTGCTATCTTCATCATATTTTTGGAGTAGTAGAAATTATTTATGTATCGAGGAAGTAATAATACTGATTATTGAATTTATGATAATCAGATCTATTCTTCTCAAGAGTAAATAGTGAAATTGTTATAATATGTTAAATAAATATTTATTAATTTTTATTATATTAATTTACTGTTTATTATTATTTAACTGTTCCCTTGATTACATTATTAAATTAACCAGATATTAAATTAATTTTTTAAATATTGATGGTCATATTTTTGTGTCATATAACAGTGTGAGTAATATATATATTACCTATAATATCTCATGTTGATATATATGACACACTGAGTGTTAAGTGAGGGGAGAGTATACTCTGTGTCACACTTAGTGTTATGAGGAGTATACTCTGTGTCACATGTTGTTTAAGATTTGCTGCCTGGAACAAAAAATTCCAAGTAGCACGGGCTATGGTGACCCCGTAGTGGACTTTTTTTTGTGTCACAGTATTGAGTGAGATAAAATAATATAGCTATTTCTGACAGTAGAACAACAGGTCGACTACTGTTCAGAGTCCTTTTTGTTCCTCTACCCCCCCCCCCTCCTCCCTACACCTCGCCCTGCAACAAATCAGAAGCCACCTTTGCAGCATCCCAGTCATCATCATCATCATCAAGTTGGTAATGCAACAAAGTTTTCTCTCATTTACAAAGCCTGAATAGAGTTATCTATTCAGGCTCTGAATAGAGAGTCTCTATTCAGAGCTGACTTTTCAGAGCTTTAGAGAATTCTGACTCTGAATAGAGTCTCACACCGCTGGACCAGACGACGCAAACCTCGGAGAATAACTGATGACTCTCTGTCTAACAAAGTTTGCTTTGCTTTCAAGCTTAAAGCCTATCAACCTTGTAGGGATTATTGGCCCCTCTGACCAGTCGGCAAGCTTAGTTACCCCATAGTAGCGGAGAGGAAGCTTGATAGGCTTAACAGTATTAGCCACAGGAACTACGCCAGAGAGGTCAGACGACGCGTATATACACACACACACACAGCCAGAAAGTGTACTTGAGAATACATGACAGAGACAGACTTACCCTACCAAAGTGAGTGAGGCCCCTTGGTGAGTCAGGGTCCTCCAGGTCCGTCTCCCGCGCCCTGGCGCACTCTGCCCTGGAAACATATACACAAGAAAAAATAACATTGATGTGTATTATACTCTGGAATGGTCAAATCCACAAGGGCCGTGACGAGGGTTCGAAACTACGACCGAGAGGATCCCGGACGCTGCTTTAATCGACTGAACTACGACATGGTTAGGTTGTTGTTGTTGTTTTAGATTTAGCTACTCAGGACGATGTGTCCATGTAGCACGGGCTATGGCGAGCCCGTAACAAGCGTCTGGGATCCTCTCGGATGTAAGTTCGAACCCTCGACGTCACGGCGCTTGTGAATTTGTTCATTTGATGCATCACACAATCGTGATTTCTGTGTGTTCTGAAATAGTGTACTTACAAATGAACCATTTAAAAATGAAGCGTTTAGAAATAGAGCGTTTTTGAAATGTTTTTTTTATTGGGGCTTTTGAAAATTGACCAAAATTTGAACTGGGATGTTTTTGAACTGTCACAGTAATTTGGGATATGTTTTATCTTATTTTTTTGGCTTTGATTGTTTGAGAATACGAAAATTATATTCATTGGAAACTGTGTGAGCAAAGACACGGACATAAAATGTGAATAGCGTAAAGTGATAGATACGGCTGGACTCACTAGGGGATGGGTGTGGGACTCACCAGGGGATGCTGCAGGTGTGGGGACTCATCAGGGGATGCTGCAGGTGTGGGGACTCACCAGGGGAGGGTGCAGCAGGTGTGGGTACTCACCAGGGGGTGCTGCAGGTGTGGGTACTCACCAGGGGAGGGTGCTGCAGGTGTGGGTACTCACCAGGGGGTGCTACAGGTGTGGGTGAGGGTCAGGTAGCGCACTCCCAGGTCCCTCAGGGCCCTCAGGACGCCGAGGGAGTTCTGTATGGCGTGGCCGCCCTCCACGCCGATCAGGCTGGCGATGCGTCCCTCCTTGAACGCTGCTTCCACCTCTGACGCAAACAAACACCTGCCTTAGTCTCCACCTCTGACGCAAACAAACACCTGCCTTAGTCTCCACCTCTGACGCAAACAAACACCTGCCTTAGTCTCCACCTCTGACGCAAACAAACACCTGCCTTAGTCTCCACCTCTGACGCAAACAAACACCTGCTTTAGTCTCCACCTCTGACGCAAACAAACACCTGCCTTAGTCTCCTCCTCTGACGCAAACAAACACCTGCTTTAGTCTCCACCTCTGACGCAAACAAACACCTGCCATAGTCTCCACCTCTGACGCAAACAAACACCTGCTTTAGTCTCCACCTCTGATGCAAACAAACACCTGCCTTAGTCTCCACCTCTGACTCAAACAAACACCTGTCTTAGTCTCCACCTCTGACGCAAACACCTGCCTTATTCTCCACATTTGACGCAAACAAACACCTGCCTTAGTCTCCACCTCTGACGCAAACAAACACCTGCCTTAATCTCCACCTCTGACGCAAAAAAACACCTGCCTCAGTCTCCTCTTGTGACAAAAATACCGGTATGATTTTCGATAAACAAAACTAAGGACACACAAACCAACAAGCAACTGCAAAACACACGCAAACATACCGTGGTATTGGACACTAGTGCCACAGACGAACAAAGACAGGCAGTGCCAGAGACCAACAAACACAGACAGTGCCAGGGAGCAACAAACACACCGACCTTCATTAAAGATGGCAGCGAACGAAGACAGTGATAATTCTGACATCAAAAAATCATCTTGCCGCCTGGGCTTTTAAGGTAAGCCAACGGAGCCAACAGACAGGCGAGGGAATGAAAGTTAATTTCCTCCTCCACTGTGTTGGAGTCCGCCTACACCCCCACCACCACCCAAAATGCACGCACGCACATATTCTATATATATATATATATATATATACACACATATATTACATACATATCCGCTCCTGTGCCAGGTAAGTCTACTACGGGCTCACCATAGCCTGTGTTACTTGCCCCCTACTCCTGTGCCAGGTAAGTTACGGGCTCACCATAGCCCCTGCTACTTGAAACTTGTTCCCGAGTAGCTGAATCTTTAACAGCGCAACAACATACATACATATATGAACATACATACACATCAACCCCATGCCCTATACTACCTACCTGGAGAACACACATACCATTGAAACGGAGTATGATGGAGATTGTTTAAGTGAGAATGCTAAGAAAGTAGTGTGATAGGAAATCATATGCACCAAAATAGATATGACTACGGAGAAGGCGACTGAATTCAAGGAATGGATAAACGAGAAAATCCCAGATGCAACTGCACTCGCAAAAACAAAACTATTGGGAGTCCTACCTAATGCAGCCTTCTCTCAACATCATCATGTTTTAAGGTGAGGAGGAGAAACGATGAGGTAAAAGCTGACTGTCGATCAGGAAGAACTCGACATTTAAGCTTTCAATCCTAGAACATGAAGAATTCAGGGATTTTATAACAGGGAAGATAAGGGGGTCCGACGGCTGAGTGGACAGCGCTCGGGGGTTCGTAATCCTAAGGGTTTGGGTTCGATCCCCAGCGGAGCCAGAAACAAATGGGCAGAGTTTTTTTCATCTTGATGCTCCTGTTCATCTAACATTAAATAGGTACCTGGGAGTTTGACAGTTGTTATGGGCTGCTTCCTAGGGATGTGTGTGTGTGTGTGTGTGTGTGTGTGTGTGTGTGTGTGTGTGTGTGTGTGTGTGTGTGTGTGTGTGTGTGTGTGTGTGTGTGTGTGTGTGTGTGAAAAGGATTAAGGACTTGCCCGAAATGCTATACATGCTCGTGGCTGTACAAGAATGTAAGAACTCTTGTATATATAAATACAAAAAAAATAGAGGCATGGCCTTAGCAGAGAAAACTGAAGAAATAGGTCAGTTATTATCCCAGAAAAATTGTCTCGACTAAGGAGGGTTAAATTGGGAAAATAGGGAATCCCATCGGGTCGCAAATTACATTTAAAAGTTAAATTCATGGGAGTTGCAATGGAAAACTTACCGAGATAACATGTCAGTGGACACATACGAGTAAGGAGTAGAGTGATGAACCAGCCAGACTCTACCTGATATTCACTGTGAATTAGTCAGCCATAAAGTCAAATTTGAGACCAACTTAAAATTTTGAGATTATTATATTTGTGCACCTGAGTGAAGATGTGGGTGACCATAGGGAGGAAAGGGATTAGGATGTAGATGGTCGGCACAGACCAATATCCTCAACATCCCGACATCATATTGCAACATTCACACAACATCTCGACAACATATCGGGCTGACAGCAACATTCAGACAACATATCTGGTTGGCAGCAACATTCAGAAAACATGCCGACAACATATCTGACTGACCTCAACATTCAAATAACATTTCGGCAACATATCTGGTTGAAAGCAACATTCAGACAACATATCTGGCTACCGGCAACATTCAGACATCATCCCGACAACATATCTAGTTGACATTAACATTCAGACAACATTTCGGCAACATAAAAATAAGAATCCTCCAAACACCCATATTTTTTTATTCAACATTTTTCTCTTTTACTTTCTTAAAATATTTTATTCTGTCTGCTTCTCCTCCCCTCGTTACCTCCATCCATCCCATCTCCCTCCTCCCCCCCCTCGTAAGAACACGCAAGACTTTCTCAAATTAATCTGCCCAACACACACACACCACACACACCACACAACACACACACACACACACACACACCACACACACACACACACACACACACACACACACACACACACACACAGATCACATGGAGCAAGTCAAGGTTGATAATGCTTGGATTACTGGCTCTCCAAAGGAAAGATATATTTTCTTCAGGATGTGGGAGATGGGTTGGGGAGTGGTGTGGGAGGGAGAGTGTTGTGGGAGGGAGAGTGTTGTGGGAAGGAGAGTGGTGTGGGAGGGAGAGTGGTGTGGGAGGGAGAGTGTTGTGGGAGGGAAGATGTGTGAAAGTATGAGTGTGAGAGAGGGAGAGAAGAGCACATGCGAAGAAGAGAAAGCGGAGAAGTGAGAGGGAAGTGAGAGAGAGAGAGATATGGAGAGCGTGTGAGAGAAGACCAGGGGAGAGCATAATAGAGAGAGAGTGATGGAGATAGGGGGAAGGGAGTGAAGATGATTGTGTCTTTATCACAATCAATATCGACATAATTATCACCCATTATCATCCCTTATTATCACCACTAGCACTACCTTACCAATACCACCAGCTGTGTATTCACCACCAACACCATCACCACCACTGTACCGCCACACCCACCACCCCGAGCACCACCACTGTACCGCCACACCCACCACCCGAGCACCATCATCACAGCTACCACTCCCACCACCACAACCACCACAAACACCACCACAAGCACCACCATCACAGCTACCACTCCACCACCATCACAGCTACCACTCCCACCACCACAAACACCACAAACACCACCACAACCATCGCAGCTGCCTCAGTGATTGCACCACACAGAATTATACACAACCGAATCAATGTTTTATGTAAACAATCTGGAACAATACAGTTTCGAATAAAATATTCCCATAAAAAGGGTGGCAGGAGAATGCAGTATACAAGAGTATATGTGGAAACTTCACAAGACTTCCCCGAGTGCCGTATATTCTCTTCTCCGAGGCGTGGGATCTTCACTAATACACCCTAGGTAAAACAACACAGTTGACATCCTATTGTCTTCCCTTGACCAAATTAAAATATTTTCATGGTTTTGGATACAATACAAATTTACAGTTTGAAATATTTTGTAATATATTGTATATAAGGATGATCAATGACCTCATAAGAGGAAAAATATATAGAGACAGTACATATATTGGAAGACAGACAGATAGACAGACAGACAGACAGGTAAGCCTCACCATGCCTAAAGAGCAATATAATTGTTGCAATGGCATCGTTCATGCAAGGTTAGCGGTCAGCGTAATCCCCCTTATTAGTAAATGGAATGTTAATTACACATGAATTCAATTCCTCTCATTTAACAGCTGTCGGTCACAAATTTGAATTCTGGGACAAAGTTCAGGCTCCGCGGTCCCAGGTACGGTTCAAAACACATTTATGAAAGTGAAATGTTTTGTGGGGAACACCAATGTAAATATATATATATGCCATATTTTAATTATAATGAATTGTGAGTTCTGGAATTTTAGAGGAAAAACTTATGTATATATTAATTTAGTTCTGGTAAGCTTAATATATGTGGCAAATTTACAAATATTATAATATAAGTTGCATTTTATGTTTTAAAATATACGGTACAGTTTTATTTTCAGGTCTATTGCAATTAATGCATATATAAATAAGTAATTTATATTAATTATTGTAGCAGGTGTTTTGTTGGCTGTATTGTATGTTTGTGTGTGTGTGTGTGTGTGTGTGTGTGTGTGTGTGTGTGTGTGTGTGTGTGTGTGTGTGTGTGTGTGTGTGTGTGTGTGTGTGTGTGTGTGTGTGTGTGTGTGTGTGTGTGTGTGTGTGTGTGTGTGTACTCACCTAATTGTCACCTTATTGTGCTTGCGGGGGTTGAGCTCTGGCTCTTTGGTCCCGCCTCTCAACCGTCAATCTGCTAGTGTACAGATTCCTGAGCCTACTGGGCTCTATCATATCTACATTTGAAACTGTGTATGGAGTCAGCCTCCACCACATCACTGCCAAATGCATTCCACCTGTTAACTACTCTGACACTGAAAAAGTTCTTTCTAACGTCCCTGTGACTCATATAGGTACTCAGTCTCCACCTGTGTCCCCTTGTTCGCGTATCACCCGTGTTAAAAACTTTATCCTTATCTATCCTGTGAATTCCTCTGAGAATTCTGTAGGTAGTGGTCATGTCTCCTCTTACTCTTCTGTCTTCCATTGTCGTGAGGTGAATTTCCGCAGCCTTTCCTCGTAACTCATGCCTCTTAGTTCTGGGACTAGCCTAGTGGCATACCTCTGAACTGTTTCCAGTTTCGTCTTGTGCTTGACAAGGTACGGTCTCCATGATGTGGCCGCATACTCCAGAATTGGTCTAACATATGCTGTGAACAAGGTCTGAATGATTCCTTACACAGGTTCCTGAAGGCTGTTCTGATGTTAGCCATCCTCGCATATGTCGCAGATGTAATTATTTGTATGGTGTGATAACAACTCCTGGATCTTTCTCTCTATCCGTTTCATGAAGTATTTCATTTCCCATTCAGTATCCTGTGTCTGATCTCCTGGTTCCACCGCCTAGTTTCATGACCTTGCATTTACTCGGGTTAAACTTTAGTAGCCATTTGTTGGACCATTTATTCAGTCTGTCTAGGTTATCTTGTAGCCTCCTACTATTATCCTCTGTTTTAATCCTACTCATAATTTTTGCATCATCAGCAAAAATGAGACGAACGATTCTATACCCTCTGGGAGATCATTTACATATATCAGAAACAGTATAGGTCCAAGGACTGAACCCTGCGGGACTCCACTTGTGACGTCTCGCCAATCTAAGGCCTCAACCCTCACAGTGAATCGCTGTCTTCTGTTGCTTAGGTACTCCTTTATCCAATGGAGCACCTTCCCTTTCACTCCTGCCTGCATCTCCAGCTTTTTCACTAGCCTCTTGTGTGGTACTGTGTCAAAGGCTTTCTGGCAATTCAAAAACATGCAGTCTGTCCACCCCTCTCTCTCTCTCTCTCTGCCTAATTTTTGTTGCCTGGTCATAGAATTTAATTAATCCTGTGAGGCAGGACCATCCTTGAACCCATGTTGATGCTGTGTTAAAGTTCTTTCGCTCCAGATGTTCCACTAGCTTTTTTCGCACAATCTTCTCCATCAGCTTGTGTGTGTGTGTGTGTGTGTGTGTGTGTGTGTGTGTGTGTGTGTGTGTGTGTGTGTGTGTGTGTGTGTGTGTGTGTGTGTGTGTATACTCACCTCCGTACTCATCTGGATTAGTTTGCATGCTGTGGTTGAGTTTAAGCTCTTGGATACCAATTAACTAGTTTCAGTTGAGAGGTATGTGTATATGTACATATGAAGCTGTGTACTGTGTAAGCCTCACTCCACTACTTACCTACTTAGTGTAATAGCAAATAGAAGCAGTCCACTAGTATAATATAATTTATAATACTTCTATAATACCCTCACACTTGCCAAGCAGTACGTCCAATTCTGGCCTCTCAATTCTCCTGAGTACTTTTAACAATGGGATTATTTCTCTTTGTGTTTGCTACTGAGTGGTCAGCTTAAAACCCGTAGATTCGTCTCGTAACTCATATCTCTCAGCTCTGAACTAATCTAGCGGTGAACCTCTGGATGTTCTCCAGCGGCGTTTTGTGTTTCTCAGGATATGGCCTTCATACTGGCACGGCACATTCCAGGACTGGTTTGACGTATGTGATGTACACGCTTCTTAGTTCAAATTTCTGAAAGCGGTTCTTTTGTAGGGCAACCTGCATATACAGCCAAGATCAGTTTGTCTCTAATTTGGTTCCATATGTCTAGAACCTTTTTATCTACTTTATTACTTAGAACTTCCAAGAGTTAAACTCTAACAGCCACCTTCTAGATCAGTTTCTCTCCGTCTTGGTCCTTCTAATTTTCTGCGGCATCAGCAAACGTTGATAGAAAGGTGTTTTTGCCCTCAGGGAGAGTATTTCACATACATCAGAAATATCAGTCTTTTAACTCCTGTCTCCTGGTAACCTCCCTCAACTTGTATGGTCCCTTTCCTCAATAAGATTCTAAGGTAAACCCTTAGGTAAACTCTCCCCTTCCGAGGAAGGGTTTACCTAGACCTACCTTAGGGTAAGCTAGTAAGGTAAGTTAGACCTTAGTAAGGTCTCTCTCTTATCCCAGTCTCTCCAATAGACTAGTTTATTGTTCACCATTTTGTAGAAATTTTTCTGTGACAGTTCAAAACAATGCAGTCTGGCCGACCCTCTCTTTCCGGAGTGTTGTCGCGCTGTCAAATCCTTCAAGGTTTGTTAGACAGAACTGACGAGGGTGTTGCGCTGTAAACACTCTCTACCAAATATTGTATTTATTCTTTGTTTTCTTAAACATTTTCTATGCAACTTTTTTCTAATACCTTGTGCTGTATAGTCATGTTGTTTGGTGATCTCTCCTGATAATTATCTTACTTCAGATTTGGGTGTGGAGCAGCGTGGGGTGTGGAGCAGCGTGGGTTGGGTGTGGAGCAGCGTGGGTTGGGTGTGGAGCAGCGTGCGTGGGTGTGGAGCAGCGTGCGTTGGGTGTGGAGCAGCGTGGGTTGGGTGTGGAGCAGCGTGGGTTGGGTGTGGAGCAGCGTGGGGTGGGTGTGGAGCAGCTAGGTTGGGTATTCTGCGTAATCTGGTGACGTGTCCTGAGATCATTCTCAACGTTTGTGCTCGCGGGGGTTGAGGTTCGGCTCTCGGATCCCACCTCTAAACTGCCAATCAACCGGTGTACAGATCCCAATCAGATGGGTGTACATATTTGTGTGTGTGTGTGTGTTGTGTGTGTGTGTGTGGGTGTGTGTGTGTGTTTGGGTTTGCCCATTGAAGTAGCAGAAAAGCTATACGTGTGGTAGTGAAATTTCCAAGTCTTTCTTATTATCCAGTGTCTGAGACTCTCAATACTTGCCAACCACAACTGTGATGTGTTCCCTCCGACAATCACAACATTTTGGAAAATCCTTTTATCCAATTTTTTTTCTTACGGCACATAATCTTCCGTAATACCACTCTTAATGGCCAGAGGTATTGCTAAATATTTTGGTATATAGTTACAATGACTTTAAGTGTTTGAGCTCTGATACTGGCATTGCTGTAGTACCGTAGTTATCTCTGATGACAAATTAGCGTTTGTCGTTTAATTAGCGAATTCGCACATAATTGACCTTAGGCTGTATTGGGTACATGACAAAATTTTGTATTCTATTTTATTTGACCTTAATCAAACTAGAATAAATATTTATTTATTCTAGTTTGTATTCTATTTTATTTTACCTTAATCTCATATTTGACCTTAAACCTAAAAGCGACTACGGACAGTAACTACCTTCAGCGCCCCCCCCCCAGGTCTCTGAGACCAGCTTGACCTCTAACTCAAGATGACCTCTGACCCCAAGCTGAAGCTCTTTTTAAATTATATTTAACCTTAATCAGTTAATCATTACCCTCAGCTGACCGTTGATATTTCCTAATGAATAATCACACTCGACCCTCTAATATATATGAACCTAAGCTAACCCCCTTGACCTAAGGTGACCTTTAACCTCACCTGACCTGTGAACTAAATTGACCACAGGTGATCCCAAGTGACCTCAAATCTTAAATTTCCTTTCGCACTTAGTGACCAATCAGGCCAAGCTGAACTTTGACCCCCGCTGACCCCTGACCAATGCTGACCCTTGACCCCAGGTGACCCCAAGACTCACCGTCGGCGGAAGTGGCGAGGCGGAGGTCGTCTGGGTACTGGTCAATGAGGCGCTTGATCAGGTCAATTTGTTCTATGGTGAGTTGAACAGCGTTGAGGCGCTGAGACTCACACGGCACATAGGAGACCCAGAACTGTGAGGAGGAGAGTAGTGTTAGTGGCACCAGCTGTGGGGAGGAGAGTAGTGTTAGTGGTGCCAGCTGTGGGGAGGAGAGTAGTGTTAGTGGTGCCAGCTGTGGGGAGGAGAGTAGTGTTAGTGGCACCAGCTGTGGGCAGGAGAGTAGTGTTAGTGGTGCCAGCTGTGGGGAGGAGAGTAGTGTTAGTGGCACCAGCTGTGGGGAGGAGAGTAGTGTTAGTGGCACCAGCTGTGGGGAGGAGAGTAGTGTTAGTGGCACCAGCTGTGGGGAGGAGAGTAGTGTTAGTGGTGCCAGCTGTGGGGAGGAGAGTAGTGTTAGTGGCACCAGCTGTGGGGAGGAGAGTAGTGTTAGTGGCACCAGCTGTGGGGAGGAGAGTAGTGTTAGTGGCACCAGCTGTGGGGAGGAGAGTAGTGTTAGTGGCACCAGCTGTGGCTGGAGACCTGGGTTAGATGGATGGATAGACGAATGGTAGCATAGATAGATCGATAGATAGAATAATATTTATCCATCTATCTAAGACGGACGGATAAATAGATGGATAAATGGAGGGATAGATAGAGAAATAAATGAATAGATATATAAATAGATACACAAATGGGAGATCGGTCGACCCGGGCAACGCCGAGTAACCCCCCCCCCCCAAGTAAATATATATGAGATAATGTATGTCGAAAGGTGGAGGCCAGACACTTGATGCTAGTCTCACACAAATTTGCAGGGGGAATGGTCTAGGGGACGGGATGGACCTAGGCTGGTCAGGGTACGGTTGAGAAACATCAGGGTCTAACCCTACACCTCCATGCGATTTTTGATGAAGTCTGAAATGAAAGTAACTGCAGTTACTTCCATTCTTATGTTTTCATACCCATTGATTCGTGTTCTGTCACCTCACCCAAAACTTTTGTTCCATATCACCTCACCCAAAACGAGTATAAGTATGATGTATGTTATGTGTAAACTAGTCTTTGAAAATGTAAGAAGCATTACGAAACGCGTTCAGGCGTCACACCAAAAATAAAGAATGAATTTTGGAGAGTTATTTTTTCAATTACCCTCGACAGTGAAGATAAACGTAAGAAATATTGAGAAGATTCGTGTTAGAATTATTAATCTTACCCTTTCGGTCATATTCAACAACATATGTTTACAAGAAAGACTGCTACCAAAATATACTAATATATATTATATTATATATATATATATATTATATATATATATATAGATATATATATATATATATATAATATTTACATATATTATATATAATATAATATATATATATTATATATATATATATATATAAACGAGACAGAGAGAAAGAGAGACAGATAGAAAAACAGAAAGGGACAGAGACAGACAGACAGAAGTGTGTGTGCCGCGCCATGAACACAATATTCCATCACAAATATTTTTCCAGCATCGCGACACAAACTTTTTATCCACTAACTGCCAGCTTTTGGTCTTATTGTTGCGTGTCTCAAACACATGAACGAACACTGTCTGTTTTGTTTCCCTGCTTGTCGCTCAATATCTGGAGTCTTCTTAGAGCTTGTGTTTGTTGATACCTGCAAGTAGATTTGTGTGTGTCACTCGTCTAGTTGTTTTTTGGGGTGAGGTTCGGCTCTTGCGTCCCAACTCACATCCCTTAATGGACTGGTGTGTAGGTTTGTGAGCCTATTAAGCTCTGTCATATCTACGTTTAAAGCTGTGTTGTAGAGTATTTCCTCCACCCGGCTTCACTTCTCAACGCTTGCTATATATTTCTGTGTGCTATGTGCTGTTTGGGTGGGGTGCTATGGTGTATGTGTGGTGTGTGTGTGGTGTGTGGATGTGTGTGTTGTGTGTGTGTGTGTGTGTGTGTGTGTGTGGTGTGGTTTGTGTGTGTGCGCGTGTGTATTACTATTTGTTTATTATTTATTTTGCCAACATCCAAACTATTAGCATCTTGGACCCCCGCCTTCTCTAACGATTTCGATTTTTCCCTCTCCCATGTCCTACTACATATATTTCTCTCCTGACACACACACACACACACACACACACACACCATCGCCAGGAAGGCAGCCACGTAGCAGCTGTCTAACTCCCACGGTACCCTATTTACTGCTACGTGAATAGGTGCATCAGGGTTAAACAAACGCTGCCCCAGTTGTTTCTGCCTCTGCCGGGAATCGAACCCCAGACATTAGTAACTACGACCTCAGAGCTCTGTACAATCAACCGCGAGGAATGTATTCACCTATTGTTGCTTGCGGGGGGTTGAGCTCTGGCTCCTAATGTGTGTGTGTGTGTACTCAACCTATTTGTGCTTGCGGGGGTTGAGCTTTGGCTCTTTGGTCCCGCCTCTCAACTGTCATCAACTGGCGTACAGATTCCCCGAGCCTACTGGGCTCTATCATATTGTGTGCGTGTGTGTGGTGTGTGTGTGTGTGTGTGGGTGTGTGTGTTTGTGTGTGTGGTGTGTGTGTGTGTGTGTGTGTGTGTGTGTGTGTGTGTTGTCAGTTCGAACTTTAACAACCACATACCAAAAGAGGCCATATATAACCTAGAGCAAACCGAATCCACGATTACGGGTTATTCATTCCGATGCCCGTGCCACCTCTCTTTTGGCTAAATCTTCATCAATCGATTCCAGGAGTCACAACGCTGGCACAGGAGGCCGGAGTCCACCACCTCATCCCCCGCTAAGAACGCGTCCCTCTGCGCGACACGCGAGTATTAGTACTAATACAACTAATACTAATAATGTTGTATTAGTACTAATACAACAGAACTCGTCTACTGCGGCGAAGTTATTATGATGGAGAGTATAGCCATGTATCCATCCGTGTGTATGGGGGGGCGGGCGCCCATCACTCAATGACACCCGTACAAAGCCCGTTATGTATATGTATCCTATACACTTCCTGTATGCATACGTGATCGTGTCAACTGTGTGATAGAGAATACACCCATGAGTCAGCTGTGATAAACGATGGTATTCATGTAAACCGAGGAGAATATAGTGATTTGTACACACAGAACCGAGAATGGGGGTAATTCATGGTCTGTGGTGTGTTGTATTTTTACTAATTTACTATATGTGCCTGCAGGAAGTGAGCTGTTAGCTCTTGGGCGCCGCCTTTCTAACCGTCGGTAGTCTAATGTACTGACTCCCTACCGCTATTTTTCTTCTACTACCATATTTTGTTCTCTCACACACACACACTTACAATAAACCAAAGTAAGACACTCTGCCATCTTTGTTTTTGCCTCAATCGGGCAAATCGAACCCGGGGTCCTTAAGACTACGACCCCAGAGCGCTGTCCGATCGGCTGCGAGGCCGTGTACTTACCTAATGTACCTACAGGCTCGAGGAATTGGTTCTTGGTTGTGGGTGTGTGTGTGTGTGTGTGTGGTGTGTGTGTGTTGAGTGTGTGTGTGTGTTGTGTGTGTGTTCAGACACCAACAACCACATAACCACCAAGGGTGCAAACTGGTGCCTTGGGGTTGACCTATTTTATCATTGGAACCATATTTGTATACAGAACTTTGCTTAAATAAATGAAATAAATTCGTGATAATATGGGACTTTACTCCCTCTTCCCCCTCTCTTCCCTCTCTCTCTCCCTCTCCCTCTCCCTCTCTCTCTTCTCTCTCCTACTCTCCCTCCTCTCGCGCTGCTCGCGAGATCGCACTCATTCTTTCTCCTCTTCGCTTCGTCCTCGCTCCGCTCTCCGCCTCTCTCTCGTCTCATCTCCTCTCTCACACACACATGTGCCCGGCGGCAGGAATTAATCATGTGCGCGCCAAGGCTCGCCAGGCTGGCAGGGTGTCGTGTCGTGTGTAGAGCTGTGACCGCCTAATGCATTATACAAGGCGCTTGGTCCATGTATGTATGAATGGCTTCGCGTCCGTGTCCTTGTTGTGTGTGTCTCTCTCTCCATTACATACATACACGTACGGCTTGGGTGCGTGTGTGACGTGTGCGTGGCCCTGCCCCATGTGGTGCACGAACCACACACACAACAGACCAACTCGACACACAACACATCACACACACAACACACACAACCAACACACACATAAACAAAGACAAGCAACACCAAGTCAGGCACCACCCCCCTCCCCCCCACCTACCACACTACACCCCCCCCCCCCCCTGCCTCCCACATGGCACCCTCCTCCAGGACTTCTCCCCACACCCCCCTCCCCACTCACCCTCCATCCATCCTGCTCATCCCCTCTTCCCACTCCCCCCCTCCCCCCAGGACCCACCCTTCTCCCCCTCCCCTCCCCCGCCATGCCGCTCCCTTCTCTTCGGCCCACATTCCAGAGGGAGGGTGATAG
Organism: Procambarus virginalis; assembly: GCA_020271785.1. NCBI lineage: Eukaryota > Metazoa > Arthropoda > Malacostraca > Decapoda > Cambaridae > Procambarus > Procambarus virginalis. Next base: position 2,730,580 of record WNGS01166226.1, on the reverse strand, counting down.
CTCCAGGTACTCTATCCCCCCCCCCTAGGCCCTCGCTTCTTCCCCTGCCCCCCTCCTATAGCCCCCCCCTCTGCTGCGCTCCCCCCCCCAGCCTCCGCCTCCCCTCGTCCACCACTCCCCAACACCCTCCCCTCTTCCTCACCCACCTCAGCCTTCCCTTCCTCCCCCAAGCCCCCCCAAGCCCTCCCCCCTATACTCTTGCCCTCCCAAACCCCACCCTTCTCCCCCATCCCCCCACCATTCCTGTTCCTCCTCTCACCCCCCTCAACCTCCCCCTTTCATCACCACCCACCCCAACCCCTTCCCCTCTCACACCACCCCCTCTACCCTCCCTCCCCTCTCACCCACCCAATCCCTTCCCTCCCCTCCCCCTACCAACCCCCCCAAGCCCTTCCTCCTCCCCCAGTCCTTCTCCCCGTGCCAGACTCTCCCCAACCCAGAGCTCCCAATCACCCCAGACCCCACAGGTCCCCCCAAGAGGACA
>WNGS01166226.1:2700369-2710369 GCA_020271785.1 Procambarus virginalis | reverse complement strand
ACATAACATAAATCATTTCGATAAACATTAACGTCGTTCGGGTCAAATACAATGAGCCAGCAACAGCACCTCATCGTCAGCAGAGAGGGGAAAAAAACATTGGGAGACGGTACACAGAATCTTTAAACCCGTTAAACACAGTTGCAGCGAATCCAGGAAAATTCAACATTACCTCATCTCTTATTAAATAGATAATGTTTGGAGCACTCATTATCTACAGATTTTGGTCTCTACATCCATCAACGTAATCAGCACTTCGGTCTCTCTACATCCTGCTACATGAAACTGAGAAACAAATGTGTATAAAACACAGAGAGAGATAAATCATGTAAAAGGGTAACTCCGAGTGAAGAATGGGTGCCAGAAACGTAATAGAAATTCTTTTGCATGGGTTCCTTCCCAAAATTAAGCCATTCTCTCGTGTTGTGTAATTTCGAACCTGGCCAGAAGGAACGAAGGATGGTTCATGGGGAAGGAGGAGGGAGGGAGGGGGTTAAATAAGAGAGATTGTGTATTTCATATTTGTATTTACTCTTTGTGCCTGCAGCATCGAGCTGTTAGCTCCTGGACCCCGCCTTTCTAATCGTTGATTGTCTAATGTGCTTGCTACTCACCAATTCTCCCTCTATCATATATACTACTTATATTTCTTACACACACACACACCGAATCGAATCCGGGCCCTTGGGACTTCGACCCCGAGTACTGTCGACTCGGCCATGTGTGTGTGTGTGTGTGTGTGTGTGTGTGGTGTGTGTGTGTGTGTGTGTGTGTGTGTGTGTGTGTGTGTGTGTGTGTGTGTGTGTACTTCCCTAATTGGACACGCCTAATTGTGCTTGGGGGATTTGAGCTTTGGCTCTTTGGTCCCGCCTCTTAACCGTTAATCAACTGGTGTACAGGTTCCTGAGCCTTTTGGCCTCTATCATATCAATATTTGAAACTGTGTATAGAGTCTTTCCCGATCACATCACTGCCAATTGCATTCCATATCATTGAGCTTTTCCCAACTTAGTCTTGTGTTTGACTAGATACGGATTCCACGCTAGAGCTGTATACTCCAGGATTGCTCTGACATATGTTGTATACAAGGTATAAAATGATTCCCTGTTCAGGTTTCTAAAGGCAGTTCTTATGTTAGCCAACCTGGCATATTCCGCCGATGATTTCATTTTGATTGGCTTCAGGGGAACAGGTCTGGTATGCTATCAACTCCTAGATCTTTCTCTCTCCCTGATTCTTGAAGACTTTTATCTCCCAAATGGTACCTTGCATCTAGCCTCCAGCTTCCTATTCCTTTTTTCGTTACTTTTCACTTGCTTGAATTAAGCTCTAGTAGCCATTTATTGGACTATTCCTTCAGTTTGTCCAGGCCATCTTGAAGCCTCCTACTCCTCCTCTGTCTTAATCCTTCTCATTATTTTAGCTTCGTTAGCAAATGTTGAAATTAACAAGTCTATACCTTCTGGAAGATCATTTATGTATATCAGAAACGGAATAGATCTGAGTACAGAACTCTGTGGGACTCCACTGTTGACCTTACGCAATTCTGAGGTCTCACGCCTGACACTCTCTGATTTTTTTTTTATATACTCCCTTATCCACTGGAGCACCTTACCTGTTACTCCTGCTTGTTTCTCCAACTTATGCACTGGCCTCCTATGAGGTACTGTGGAAAGACTTTTGGACAGTCCAAGAAAATACATTCAGCCCACCCTTCTCTTTCTTGCTTAATTTTTGTCACCAGATCATATAATTCAATTAAAACTGTTAGGCAAGATATGCCATCCCTAACCCCATGTTGACTGTGTTACAAAGTTCTTTCTCTCCACATCTGCTACTAGATTTTTCTCGCGATTTACTCCACCTTGCATGGTATGCAAGTTAAGGAAACTGTCCTGTAGTTAAGGGACTCTTGTCTGTCATCTTTTATGCATAATGGGACTACATTAGCCGTCTTCCATATTTCTGGTAGGTCTTCTGAGTCTAGTGACTTATTATACACCAGGGAGAGTGGCAAGCAAAGTGCTTCTGCACACTCTTTTAGCATTTATGGTGATATTATATCAGGTCCAACAGCCTTTCTCACCTTCAGATCCAATATATAACCTCCTAACCTCATCTCTGATTATTTCATCATTTTCCAGTGCGGCCTTGTATAATGCCACCTCTCTTAGTTCATGAACTTCTTGTCCTGTTGTGAAGACCTCACATGCACGATGCCTTCTCCAACAGTCACAGCTGCCACACGATTAACAAGAGTCGATTTTATAACTTTTGAAACTGTATATTTAAATATGCAAAAAAAGCACTGTGAATTGTGACTTTTTAATTACACAAAATGCAAGCAGAGGCCTGCTAGTTTTTCCAGTTAATTAACAATACTTTGTGAAACAAACTGAAAAAAAGCAAACAGATATAAATACTCATCATCAACACTATTTTTGTGCACTACTGTTTTGTAACTGAGCGATAATTAAGGCTTTTATTCTCGGGGCGACATGAACACACAATGTTTGTTAGTAAATGCCAGCAAATTTATATATATATATATATATATATATATATATATATATATATATATATATATATATATATATATATATATATATATATATATATATATATATATATATATATATATATATATATATATATATATATATATTATATATATTTATTTATTTATTTACTTATGCTGTACCTGCATATTTTCATCTTAAGAACTGTCAAGAAGTTACTCGTACTTTCTTATTACATACACACCTGTAACTGAGAGGTGTTAATAAACAATTACAGGAACACCTGAGCTGTAACTGACAGGTACTATTAAACAATTACACAATTATCCCAGTGTTTTAGACGGCAACAGAACGTACAGCACATTCAGGTAAAAAAACAACTAATTATTCGAATTTACTAGAAAAAAATTATACAAATTGATCCGGAAATGTTCACAAAAACAATAATTTTGTCCTCGATGAGGAGCAGGATATATATACTGTTCATCCTATAATGAAATATTTCCATCCATCAAAATATTTTCCAGTGATTGAACTAAGGCAGGACACAACCTTGGCTGGCTACTGTTACACACAGAGATCACACTAACGTGATGCATCAAATGAACAAAACAAATGAACGATTTGTTCTGGCTATTGTTATTTTATGTTGAACAATAACTACGATTTCAATGCCAGTTTCAGATCTATTAGTAGTGAATATTGTAATCTTTTGGCTGTGATTTTTGGTTAGCTTTCAGGTTATATATTTTTTTATGCTCCTAAGAGCATTCGTGAAGCATTCTCAACCTAGGATGGAGACTGTGGAGCATTATGGTGAGCATCCCAATCTTCAAAGTTTGCCCTGGAGCATGAGTGGAGCATTCTCAACTCTCAGCGAAAGGGTAAAGTTGAGAAGAGAAATGCCAGATTCAGAGTCTAACTAGTTTACAATGTTCTTGTGGTGTCGCAGCATCTTCAAGGAGCATCTCCGGGGCTGTCTAAGGGGCTAGAGAGACGCGGAGATAGTTTATAAGAAACTGGCCTTCGTAAGGCAATGGTAAGAGATAAGGTGAGACCCGATTCAGGAATCCCGTTTGTTTAGACAAACAAAAATTATTCCTTACGTATTTTGGAGTGATATGAAAGATATACATTTGGCTAAATAAATTTTGGCTGAGAAGAAAATGTTATTATGGCAGGCTAAAAAGGGGATACCCGGCGGTGCCCGGGACACTCTGTGTCTCCCTACATCCACCACTCACCCCCCCCCCCCAAATTCTTCCTCTTCCCATCCCCCCCCCTCATCTTCCCTCCCTCCTTTGCCCTTTCTCTACCTCCCTTTTTACTCCTTCCTCTTACCCTATCTTCTTCCTTCCCACACTTCCTCCTTTCTTCCCTCTACCCATTCACCACCTTAAGGCTTTTATTCTCGGGGCGACATGAACACACAACTTTTGTTAGTAAATGCCAAATATAATACAATATATATATATATATATATATATATATATATATATATATATATATATATATATATAATATATATATATATATATATATATATATATATATATATATATATATATATATATATATATATATATATATATATATGCACTCTCACTCCACCATACATTGTCCTGACCCCTTCCAAGTTCTATGTAGTCGTAATGGCTTGGGCGCTTTCCCCAGATAATTCTCCTTCCCACCCCCAGCCTATATTGCTTTCAGAGCAATATTCTTTCTTTCTCATACACCTCCCCGTCAATCTTCACTTCTCACAGGAACGGCTCTTTCTCCTCTATGCACTCCCTCCACCCTGCACTACTGGCAGGTAAGTCTCTCTAAAAGACCACACACACACTTTCCACTCTAAATAGTTCCATGCAACAGGTGAAGGTGACTTCAGATCCTTTGGCGTGTGCTGACAGTGCTGGTCGTAGGTGGTCAGGTGACAACGGTGCTCAGCTTAGACGAGCCACACAGTTGAGCAGAGTGCTGTAGGAGGACCCAACTGACCTTAAGACCCTGAGACCAAAGCTCTTATTACAAGACTTCTAGCACAAACACCAGCTTCTCTTGCACTCGAACCTTGCACTCGACGGTGTGAACCAGCACCTGTGGTCGAGGCCTCACCCCGCACCTCACGTATTTACACACTTGAATATGCATCCCCAGCATCGAACCCTTACCTGAAAAAGGACAAGGAGAAACCAGAAAAGGTCCAGATATATGTAATAAGACTCGTTCCTGAGTTGAAGGGCTACGAGGAAAGACAGAACTGGACCTTACCATACTGGAGGAAAGGAGAGATAGGGGGATATGATAACAAGATATAAGATTCTAAGGGAAATTAATACGGTAGACAAAGCATCATTAGTCAAATCTAGCACCAGCAGGAGGAGGGGTCATAGATGGAAACTCGGGACGCAAATGAGTCACAGGGACGTCATTTTCAGTGTCAGAGCTGTCAATAAGTAAAACAGGTATAACGCCAAAGTCGTTGAATTTAATTCGATTCAAAGTTCTAACTGCAAATATGATTAAAACGCGAGAAATGAGTCATTGCATTAGTCTAAGAGCGTTCGGAAGGCGGGGCCAGGAGCCTAGCTCGACCCTGCAAGCACATCTAGCTGAGTACAGATCATTCATTCACAAAGTTCGGATGACGTGTTGAGTAAAGACGGGCAAGCGAATGGAATCAAATAAATAGTTTGAATGTGGCCGCCTCCTGACTCCTAACAGCAAGCTCTAACTCCTAACTCCTAACACCCGGGACAAATACTTGACCACGATGTTCTTGCAATCGTGTCTAACAAAATTCCTCGTAAACCTATTCCTAGGTTATATTTGGCATATCCCTCATAGGTATACTATACGCTAGAGGAAGGATCAGAAGTAAGAGAGAGGCAACGAGGCACAGAGAGAGTTAGAGACTTCGACACCACGCGGAATACTGGATTCGGCCTGTCATCACAATCATCAGTCAAGCTGCTGGGGGAGGAAGGGGCGCTCATCACCCACCCCATCCCCTCCACCCACCCCAACCCCTCCACCCACTCCAACCCCTCCACCCACCCCAACCCTCCACCCACCCCATCCCTCCACCCACCCCAACCCTGCACCCACCCCAACCCCTCCACCCACCCCAACCCCTCCACCCACCCCATCCCCTCCACCCACCCCATCCCTGCACCCACCCCAACCCTGCACCCACCCAACCCCTCCACCCACCCCAACCCCTCCACCCACCCCAACCCCTCCACCCACCCCATCCCCTCCACCCACCCCAACCCCTCCACCCACTCCAACCCCTCCACCCACCCCAACCCCTCCACCCACCCCAACCCTGCACCCACTCCAACCCTGCACCCACCCCAACCCCTCCACCCACCCCAACCCTGCACCCACCCCAACCCCTCCACCCACCCCAACCCCTCCACCCACCCCAACCCTGCACCCACTCCAACCCTGCACCCACTCCAACCCTGCACCCACCCCAACCCCTCCACCCACTCCATCCCTGCACCCACCCCATCCCTCCACCCACCCTCATCCTTCTACCCACTCCAACCCTCCACCCACCACAACCCTCCACCCACCCCAACCCTCCACCCACCACTCAACCCTCCACCCACCACTCAACCCTCCACCCACCACACTCCAGGTGCCGAGGTAGCAGGGCAAAGACTGAAACAGTAGTGGATGAGAGAGGCAGTAGAGGGAATGTAACACACACAGGCACACACGTGAACACATACACACACAAAGAGATTTAAATGTTCCTCTCAATTTGGGGATGATGCTAACTATAAGATGATCTTGACAAACTGAAATGCTAGTCCAACAAATGGCTACTCGAGTTTAACCCAAGCAAATGCAAAGTACGGAACGGAACTATCAGGAGAAGGCGGCAAGCCTTCTCTACCCTTCTATATAGCACTTGGAAGGGGTCAGGATAAGGATATAGGATGGCACGGAGGGAAGGAATGATGTCCAACCACTTGGACGGTCGTGGATTGAACGCCGACCTGCAGGAAGCGAGACCGTCGCTCTACCCTCCAGCCCAAGTGGTTGGGCAAATGCAAAGTAATGAAACTAGATACCGGGAAGAGGAGACAGGACACAGGATAACAGATGGGAGATGAAACTGTTTAATTTAAGAGTCAGTGGAAGCCAAAGACCTGGAGATTTTACCCCACCGAACTTGACTCCAGAAGTTCACGTCAGACCAACATAATTCGCGACGCATGCAAGGTTGGCTAACATAGGAACGGTGCTTATAAATCGTTGAAGGTAAATATTCTGTGCCTTTTGTACCACATACGTCAGACCAATCTCGGAATATGCTTCTCTATTTAAATACAAAACGCAGTGCGATCAAGTCCGCAGGTATGCCTCCAGATTACTCCCAGAACAGAAGAGTTAGATATATATATAATTATCACGAACAAAATTATCAGTAGAATAGGCAGAACAGACAAGGGCTGTGTAAGAGTAATGAGCTAGTAGTGTGCACCAGGAAGTGTAGTGACTGGAGGCACTCACCCAGTGTCAAGTGTGTGACAGTGTGACAGAGCCTAATACACTTAGAAACGTGTAACGCTGCTGATCTTCACATGTCAGTTGCTTAATTTAGAACCTGTACTTGAGGTCGATCTCGGACCCATTGTTGATGTGACGACTTATATTGAATTTTGTAACTAGCTCATCAAGATTGTAACTTGCTTAGCTAAATGAATTGTGGGGTTCAGTCCCTGAACCCATTATGTGCCTCTGTAACCCTTTCCACTACCACCCATGGGATGGGTATGGGGTGCATAATAAATGAACTAAACTAAACTAGCTGCTGATTGGAGGTTAAGAGTCGGGATCAAAGATCCAAAACTCACCCATAACAATTACGTCAGTACATCTCTCTTCACACACACACACACACACACACACACACACACACACACACACACACACGGTTCAGGGTTTGACGGTTTGACGGTTGAGAGGCGGGACCAAAGAGCCAAAGCTCAACTCCCGCAAGCACAATTAGGTGAGTACACACACACACACACACACACACACACACACACATACACATACACATACACATACACATACACATACACATACACACGCACACACACACACACACACACACACACACACACACACACACACACACACACACACACACACACACACACACACACACTTTAAATTCAGACCATTCCTAGTGATCTCCATTCCACGATCCGTCAGTATTGAGGGACTGGGGGTGTAAAGTCGAAATTTCTCACCACCTTCCCTCACACACCACATCCAATACCCAAGAGTTATGAGGCTTCAGGGCGAGAAAAAACAACAACTCTGCCTCTGTCTATTTCCTCTGTCTATGTCTCTACACATTTACTTCACTAGCCATAGTGGGGACACTATCATCACAAATGATAGTGATGATAGTGTCCCCACCCTTACCTTCTAAGCGTCAGACCAAAATAAATAGGAATTTTGGAGAATTAATTTTTCCAACTACCGTCGACAGTGAAGAAAAACGTAACAAATATCATAACTAACTAACGTAAGCTCGTTAGTTATCATGACAGTTGAGCACCTAATTCTCCCACGTGAAGCCAAAGACAAAACAGGAACTAATGACCCCTAACATACTTCGACCCACACTAACAAGGCTAACAATGCTCAAAACAACAGTTTGTCAACACCAAGCAGCCAAGAGGTTAACTTGTATAAAACACCTCGAAAGATCAGTCAATTAAATCGAACTTTGATGTAGTTCGATTTAATTCCGAACTGTAGTTCGATTTAATTCCGAACTGTTAATTCCTAATCTGTTCCGACACGCGGAACAGATTAGAACTAAACAAATGCTATATAAATAATGGAAATACTATGAAGAGATGTGGAGTACAAGAGTCAATAAACCGCGAGACTGAAGAGAGAACAGTTTGATGCAGGCGACGAGTCACAATAACGTGGCTAAAGTAAGTTGACCAGACCACACACTAGAAGGTGAAGGGACGACGACGTTTCGGTCCGTCCCCTGGACCATTCTCAAGTCGATTGTGATCGTTAGATGGTTTGGCCAAGTTGAACGAATGGGTGCTGGTAGAATGAACAAAGCGCATCCGCGTGAACTGGAGGCCGGGAAGGAAGCAGCAGAACACGGGGAGTGAGTGCGAGTGAGTGCGAGTGAGTGCGAGTGAGTGCGAGGACGTGAGTGCGAGAAAGCAAGGACTGAAAGTGAACGCCTCGAGGGGGTTATATCAGTAGGCATGGCCCTGTGATAACGGTTTGTAAGGAAATAAAAATATGATAGATATTCTAGGATATCCAAAAAAATCCTAGCATATGTCTGCACATGGCTATGGTGATCCAGGAGGTGTAGTGTTCACCTGGCCTTCTGAAGCGGTTGAGCCGCTGCTGTACTCACCTAGTTGTACTCATCTAATTGTGCTTGCGAGGGTTGAGCTCTGGCTCTTTGGTCCCGCCTCTCAACCGTCAATATGTGTATGACTGCTGGAGAACAGCCCCGATGCTCTTCACTGGATTATGAATGATACAATGAATGCGTGAATGACTATTTAATATCTTATTTAATATAACCAACGATTGCTATATTTCTATACATTTACTCTGGACTAATGCCCCTCCCTCACTACGATATCTCTATTCTACTACGATACTTCGGTACAGCTACGATATCTAGGATAACACTTCCAGCTTTGTTATCAAAGCAGGACTAAAATATTTCAACTGTATCGCGTAGTTCGTCAAATCTTCAGAGAAAAATCCCAACGGTAGAGCGACGGTCTCGCGTCATGCAGGTCGGGGTTCGATCCCCGACCATCTACAAGTGGTTAGGCACCATTCTCCCCCCCCCCTCGTCCCATCCCAAATCCTTATCCTGACCCCTTCCCAGTGCTATATAGTCGTAATGGCTATGTGCTTACACAAGCTTTCCCTTCCCTTCACAGGAAAATGCCTTAAGCTAAATAAACACTCTCGCATCTATATTTATAAACAGGGACTATTTAGGTGTTTGCAGGTTGAGTGGTGGTTGGTCGGGGGTGATCATAGGAAGGTCGAGGTCGCCTCCACACCCACCTTTTGCGTGCAGTGGGAAATTCCAGACACCATCTTCACTTAGCTTCGTCCACCATGATATTTTCTACGTGATTAAATATTTGTCTTTACCGTAGGAGACGAAATTACTTCATACGTGAACAAATATTTAGGCCACACAATGGGACCGAAATTGCATCCTTGGACGTCTCAGACACACGCTCTACCCGCTGAACCATGACGAGCTCAAAGTATTTCCCAAACCACTCTCCCCCCCCCTCTCCCCCTTCATTAACACGACCTCTATATTTTCCTTAGTTACATATCGCTTTCGTATTTCATCGAGTATTAATTCATACATTATGTATAATACCATATGTAAATAAAGGCACGACTCTTAACTGGACCAAATCACATACCTT
>WNGS01166226.1:2677000-2691087 GCA_020271785.1 Procambarus virginalis | reverse complement strand
ACTCCTTATATGCCTTGCAAGGATCTCGCATGTTGTAATCATTACCCATTTTTTTTCTATCCTCAAAGGTTGTGAGATCTAGTTTCCCTAACCTGTCCTCATAGCTAACACTCTTAGCTCGGCAATATCTTGTCGTAAACTCAGCACTTTTAAAATGGTTTTGTTGCACGAGAGGTGGATGTCAGTTCGGTGCAGCATATTCTAACATGGTCTTACATTTGTGTTTTAAAATTACCTTGAGCGAGAAGCATTTAAGTTTTCAAATGTAGTTTTAATGTTTGCCAGCGTCCCATATACTGGCGTGAGGGAGGATGGGTTATGTTGAATGGTAGGGAATGTGGAGAGGTGGGGATAGTGGAGAGACGGAGGATGGTGAATAATGGGGCATGTTCATTAGGTCACTATATTGCAGATACTTGAACCAGTATCACACCTGCATTATATTATAGTATTACAAGGCTCTTATTCATTTTCCACACGTGGAAAATGACACCTAAATGAGCCAGGAGATATTAATTTCTTTTTTTTAGTGTCATAGAAGTTAACAAATGGAATGCACTAAGAACTAATCTGTCAGACTCCATACCCAGTTGCAAATGTTGAAGTGATATAGCTTAATTAATAGGCTCAGAAACCTGTACACCAGTTGATTGACCAAAAGAGAAGCGACGAAAGTGTTAGGTGAGTAACACACACACACAACACACACACACACCACACACACACACACACACACACACACACCGTGTCAGAAACAATGCAGCCTTTACCCAAGTCAGGAGAGGATTTATTCAAATGGAAACCACCTCACAACACGTAATTCCGTTCCTTGCTATTTTTAGGTATTTTTTAATAAATATCCCAAATAAAAGGCAAGGTCTTGTTCATAACTCACAGGAGATTTTGTTGCGCTCTGATCATGGGAATTATAGTTATTTATTATACGAGATAAATGTCATTAGCATTTTTATCATATTACATATACGCGAGCGCGCACATGTACTGTACACACGCACGGACTCATACCACACACGTGTGTGTATATCACAACTATCAGGCCCCATTTAGGGGCCTAATTGCTGAGTAGACATCGCTCTGGACTCGTAATCCTAGGGGGTCCGGGTTCGATCCCCGGTGATGCAAAAAACAATATGGACAGAGTTTCTTTTACCCTGATGCTCCTGTGGCCTAGCAGTAAATAGGTAGCTGGGAGTTAGACAGCTGTTTCGGGCTGCTTCCTGTGTGTGGTGTGTGTGTGTGTGTGTGTGTGTGTGTGTGTGTGTGTGTGTTTGTGTGTGTGTGTGTGTGAAAAAAGTTTTAGTAGTTTAACAATTGATTGATTGAGAGTTGAGAGGCGGGTCGAAAGAGCAGAGCTCAACCCCCGCAAGCACAACTAGGTAATATACACACACTGTACATACTCACGGACGCATACCCCACACACACACACACACACACACACACACCACACACACCCACCACACACACACACACACACACACTCACACACACACACACACACACCCACACACACACCACACACACACACACACACACTGTGTTCCTCGTGAATGTCAATAACCTAACGTCTTAATATTTACGGATGACGCACAAAGTAGAGTCAGTACAGATGAAGAGTGAAAATAACTCCCAGAAGAGTTGTTTAGAGAGGCTAGAGTGTGACAAGAGTTCACTGACCAACAGGACGGTCCATCATGAAAGGAAATTACGAGTAGAAAGCCAGAGAGAGAGAGAGAGAGAGAGAGAGAGAGAGAGAGAGAGAGAGAGAGAGAGAGAGAGAGAGAGAGAGAGAGAGAGAGACTATACATCACATGGATGAGATATGGGGGATAGAACTTGAGCTGGTACAGAGGAAATGAAATAACGGTGTCACTTAGACCATCGGGGATTAAACCCGACAAACAGCGAGGCCATCGCAGTACCAACCAGCCCAAGGGGCTGCTGCCTGGTACACTGGAACTAAACCACATCCAAGAATCAAATAAATGCTCTCAAAGAAAGAATTCCGTCTCACCCAAGTGCGACAAGTGATTGAGATGTCAGCAGTGTGGTCTAAACTGTCGAGCATCACAAAAACTTTCATGAACTTCAATAAGGAGTCGTCCAGAACACTTTTCATAAGACCAGTTCTGGAGTTGGCGGCACTGGCGAGGGTTTTCAGCCTTAAAAAGGATATAATTAATTCTTGAAAGGGTTCAGAGGTTTGCCACGAGACTCGCCCCAAAATTACGTTGGATGGGGACAAAGAAAGACTGAAAGAACTGGACATAAGGACGCTAGAAGTGTGTGTGAGAGAGAGAGGACTAGAGAGAGAGAGAGAGAGAGAGAGAGAGAGAGAGAGAGAGAGAGAGAGAGAGAGAGAGAGAGAGAGAGAGAGAGGTATAAACATGTCAAAGTCATAGGCGGATTGAGTTTGTGGAAAAGGTGAAATGTTCACACTGAATGACAATAGAACAAGATGAAGCCCAGATGACTCCAAAAATGCAAGAAAGAATTTTGATCATAAAAGCAGTGGGAAATAATTACACGAGTAGGAAGTAGAATCTAACTCCACTACCAATTTGAATAACTAATATAATAAGAATAATTTACGTTAGGAATCATTGTATTAAACGACTGGCAGCTGGAAAGATGTGGGTCCAAGAGCTGAAGTCAGAGCCTACTTTATTTAGCAAGTCTTGTATGTTTTTATTCTCACTTTTTCTTTGAGAGTCATACCTGCAGCTGAAACAAAATACTACAGACGTATAATTGCATTCAAGTTGGGATATCTTAATGTTAACGACGGGGTTTGAGATTTGGCTTTGTTCACGTGGTTGTCGATCTGTCTGGCACTGAAGATGATGGTCGTTAGAGACCCGTCGTCACTATCCAATAAGACCTGTTGTAGCCAATAAGAGCGTCCTGTGACGTCACACCTCTGGCGCCTGTTGGCCGGTGGACAAACATTTTGTTGTCTGATACTATGGAGGTCAGTCTTGTATTGTCGTGGTCTCGGCCATGTAGAGCTGCAGAGGCCATCTGGAGGTCGTCAGCGGCTATTCTATTGGTCTATTGGTCGTCGCAGGATTTAGCACATGCAACACTGGTCTCATTCTCATCTTTGTGAAGCTCACGTTGATTCGTATTTTAATAATAGTTTATAGTGAGGATTTGGCGTCTTGCTGCTAGGGAATATATGTTTTGATTTCATATCTTAGCAGCAGTCGTTCTTGTAGACATGCTTTATTGAATGTGTCTGAACGGCTTTGATCAATAATTCCAGCATGAGTCTTCTATATTTATTATGTTCCTCACTTGGTAAGAAGTTTAATAATTAACTCGTCAAAGATCATTTAACACTTTTAATGGGCTTGATGCATGTAACTAATTGAGATGTTTCCCTAAAGCTTGCCTTAACATCTCCAGAGACAGAAGGAAAGGGAGAGACATTGTCACTCAATGGGAGAGACACTAGTACATATTTCATACAGGAACTGAGAGGTGAGATGGTTGACCTGCCATTGGGACTTGTTATGTTGCCTAACATTTTTTCCGTGATCGACAAGAGCAGTAGGTGAGGGAGTTCAGATCCGATACGGAGAAAATATTATCAGTTGTCTAGATTCCTGTGGGTGGGAACGATATCTGCTGAACCATATAGTGAGGGTATACATATGAATCCACTTGACAGGTGGATACATAGGTATAGACCTAGACCAGTTGCCTGCCATTCCACCATCGGCGCTATGTAACCTGGCTGACCAGTGAGGACAGCAGAATTACCGGGACTGGAGCCCTGGGTTCTGTCTCAGCTGGGCATTGATGAGGAAGTCAGTACTACCCTTGTTGCGGCGTTTGGATGAGAGTCGAGGAATGCCGCCGTCATGACCCCATTTTCAATGTTCATCAGATGGACTAGGGATACACTGACGATGACAAGACCCTTATCCTCGTCACCTGACACTGTCGCTAAGCTACATAACATCCGTGAGATTCAATTCGGTCTTTGATAGTATTTAGATGAGAGTGAACAAGTATTAGTTGTTCTTTACGTTGTCTTAGGTGACAACTGAAACCTCTAGACCTAGAGGATTGGGCTCTCAAGGTATGATGGAGCTGCCATATCCCCCAAGATTCAAGCACCTATGCAAACTCCTTCCTGAGCTGTTTATCTACGAACAGGATCCCTCTGGGGAAATGGGATAGCAAAGCGTGACAGCGTGTAGTACCAAGTGTTACATTCTTGTAACACCAAGTGTTACTCCCTCATAGCTTGGCCAGGCTTGGCGCCAACACTGGCCATCGAGAGTGGCATTCCTGCTTATACAAAGCAAAGCTAATTCTTGCTAGCCAAACTCACTGGACCGTGATATGTAATTTGCTCGAAAAATTTCTTAAAACAATTTCGGAAACGCGAGGGTTATCGTGTGACGAAGCGGCTTCTGTTATCACAGTAACATCATTCTAGGTTCCATTATACATTTATCGGCCGTGTTTATATCCCATGTGATGATCTGTTGTTATTGGTGCGATAAGACCATCATGAGGCTCATGGTGTGACAAGCTACGTACACTGACCATTAATTCTTTGTTGGTGTTGGCGTGAAGGATCTGTGTTGACACATTCCATGTTGCAGTTGGGAAAATTAACATTATTGTTATCAACACATAGAAATAACACTAACGTGATACATATAAATGAGAACCATAATTTCTCACTATTGTTACTGTTAATGCATTAGAGTCATATAAGTGTTACGAAACTTAGAACTATGATGAAGTAAGCCTCGTTAATGACTGTGTTAAACACCAGTGGTAAAAGCCTGCTGATGTACAGTTAAGGATTACTAAGGCTTGCGCACTGGAATACCGCATCAGGTTACAGTCTCATATACTTATAAATATTGAGTTACGAGGGAGCCAATATTTATATAGACTTATCCTTGTTTAGTATGCAATATTAGTAAAGTACGGTGTATTTATACCCTCTTGGGCTGAGTCGACATATACCAGCTTTATAAAGGCCGCCTAAAAATTATCGCTAACTACAAATTTATGTTCTTATTGACTGTTTATAAATATGTATATACTGTGCCGACATGTGGGCGATGGATACTGATAGAGAAGAGTGCTAGTAGGTGATCTGCCATACTCATAATGGCAGTTTGGCAATTAGCTTTCCCTTGTCCCACCCAGCAGTAACTTGAAGCCTGGTTGTAAACACATTAACACTAAATGACACCCATAGAACGAAACCAGATCACCAACCAGGTCAGAAACCGGGGCCGCGGGGATTCACAGAACCATGCCGTGAGTATTGCATGGCAAGACTTTAAACCTCTCCCATCCTGCAGTTTATTTTAAGACTGCAAGCAGGGGTATGTAACGCTGACCATATATGATTACGCTTGATAATTCCTCGACGGTTTCTAATGCGATATACTTGACTAAAACGTTATCCAAACTTAGAGGAATTTTAATGATTTCAAAGTGTAAAGTTAGTACAGCCACGAGCTCATCTTCCACTATTTGAGACAAATTATATCATTATCATAATTCCTTGAGGCAATCTTTGTAAAGACTTGGCTCTGCGGTAGATCACTCTCTTTCATCAGAAAACTTCTGCGTTTCTTAATAGTACATAATGGTTCAGTGTCGTTACTCAGGTCACTTGGGCTGGACGGTAGAGCGACGGTCTCGCTTCACGCAGGTCGACGTTCAATCCCCGACCGTCCAAGAGGTTGGGCACCCTTCCGTCCTATCCTAAATCCCTATCCTTATACCCATTCCAAGTGATATATAAACATAACGCTGTCAGAAGCTGATGCTATCAGAAGCTGATGCTGTCAGAAGCTGATGCTGTCAGAAGCTGATGCTGTCAGAAGCTGATGCTGTCAGAATCAACTTTTGCTCTTGTCCTGGGTGGGCTATGTCATTACTTCCCTCATTTGCAATATTTCTTACGAGGAATAAATATTTGTTTATCTCTTAAGATTAATGCTGAGATAAAAATATCTCAGTGAATTGTTTGATTTTTACTATTTACTTAAAAATCGTCATTTAAGTAACTTTTTATGTTTCCCTGCATTACATGAGGATCTAGATTGTTGTAAAAAAATGGACTTCAATATATGTATAATTGTTAAATAATATTCAAATGTATAACTTGATTTGCTGCTTTTAAAAGTACAGCCGCCTTTATCATAGGACCACTGTGTTTCATAGACCGCACTGTGTTTATCATAGGACCCACTGTGTTTATCATAGGAACACACTGTGTTTATCATAGGACCACACTGTGTTTATCATAGGACCACACTGTGTTTATCATAGGACCACACTGTGTTTATCATAGGAACACACTGTGTTTATCATAGGACCACACTGTGTTTATCATAGGACCGCACTAGTTTATCATAGGACCACACTGTGTNAATAATAACAATAATAATGTACAATTTTTTTTGGCATAAAAAAAGACGAATATTTGCCATCAAAACAAACACAACTATATATTTTTTTCCAAGTAATTGCAAATGATATTTTGTTTGTG
Organism: Procambarus virginalis; assembly: GCA_020271785.1. Classification (NCBI taxonomy): domain Eukaryota; kingdom Metazoa; phylum Arthropoda; class Malacostraca; order Decapoda; family Cambaridae; genus Procambarus; species Procambarus virginalis. Next base: position 2,684,531 of record WNGS01166226.1, on the reverse strand, counting down.
ACGTCAGAGAAACCATTAGGACTGACTTTAATAACGGTAATCTCAGAGGTCCTTGTTGCTCTGAGGAGCAGGACTTAAAGGTTCTCAGTCCCACCGCTTTTGTGTGTGTGTGTGTGTGTGTGGTGTGTGTGTGTGTGTGTGTGTGTGTGGTGTGTGTCCCTACCTGAGATTAGACATGCCGGTGTAGGCATGTATATTTACATGTATATAGGACTCAATTTTGTGTGTGATAATGTATATATGTGTGTATGATTCTTACATAGTAGCACTCAAGTAGTTCAGTATGACTATTTAATTTCCCGTAGTCGGGGACAGGAAGACTGTTAGGCTTATCGATGCATTGACCTTCCCCAGGATGCATCCCACAACAGTTGCCTAAATCCCGGGCCCCTATTTTACTGCGAGGTGAACAGAGGCATCAGACAAAAAGATACGTGCCTAACGGTTTCTATTTTGCTCGAGTGATTGAATCTGGGTCCTTCGGTTGTGAGTCGAGAACGTAGACTACTGCTACAGTACAAGCGCTGGGTCGTGGGAACGAGGGTTTATCCAGGTGCCCAACCACCTGGATAAACGGGGATCGAACGCCGACATGCAAGAAGCGACGTCGACGCTTTACAGACATATAGAGCCATGACGGCACTTATGGTCACTCCAGGACCTGAGTAATGCCGCTGCTCACCGCCAGGGGGACTAACAGAAAACGGGTCTGTCTAGGGGGGTAACCCAGTCATTTCCCGCGGCCAAACTCTCAAGACCATAAAGATTCCCTGTGATGGATCCTCCAGTACCTTCCCCCTTCTCATTCCAATTGGCAAATCAGAAATGAAATCTCCACCAGCCTCCTCCTCCTCCTCCCGCCATCCTGGCCACCGCACTTACTCTTCATTACACCCGTCAAACAGGAAACAAAAAAGATCCTTAATGTACCGACGTAAAGAGTGGGTGCATAAATGACACGGGATTCTCGTATTTCGTGACTTAAGTGTCGTGTAATGGCGTGTGGAGGTGTGTGTTGGGGTGGGTTGTGGAGGTGTGTGATGGGGTGGGTTGTGGTGGGAGGGTGATGGGGTGGGTTGTGGTAGTCCGGAGTAGGGGGTTGGTTTTTTTGGGGGTTGTGGGTATAGGCTGTTGGGACCGTAAAAGGCCGAGCTTGACTTCACAGAGGGGGGGAACAATGGCTCGACTGTGATCCGTGCTGATGGGGTCGTAGAGCGTGAGGGTGACAAGGGCTCCATCCACGGCCATTGCGCGCACTTCTTGTGTTCGTTCTTTTAAGCAATATCAACTGAAAATACTTTGCAAACACAATTGTGCATTGGCACGTAGCTAAATGTTCTCCATGATCCTTTGACCAGTTTGATTAACTCATTCCGCGCCCCTCCTTGCCCTTCCCGTCCTGCAATCTGTGGGGAAAATGGCAAATAGGCCAGTAATGGGTTTAGGAATTGAACCCAAATGTTGTTTTAGATAAACAAGTCGCAACCATATTATAAAAGCATCATGAGCGCCATCTGTTGACCAAAGATGACAACGCCACCATCTTCCGACTAAGACGAGACACTCGTCCCATGGGCCACAGTTCCCAGTAAATACTTTTAACGTTTCCTTATTGCCAGTAATGCCCAGAAAACCATCTACGATATTACCAAAAAAAGTCCAAATTACCCTTAGAGTCAATGAAAGTCACAATGAAGGCGATACAATTATCTTCTTATAGGTACGCAGCAAATTAAAGAATTAAGACGAGCAGGAATAAACATAAACGGGAATTAATACGAGGAGGGGGGGGGGGGTGGAGGGGGGAATTAAGCTGAGCGTGATATTAAGCTGTTGGGGAAGTAAGCTGAGTGAGAATTATGGTCAGCGGGAATTAACTCAAGTTGGAATTTCGGTTTAAAGGAAGTAAGGGCTTAACCGCCATCCGAGACCTGGGAAAAGGACACCACCAGCTCCTAGGTGTCCCAGGACGGACACCACCAGCTCCTAGGTGTCCCAGGACGGACACCACCAGCTCCTAGGTGTCCCAGGACGGACACCACCAGCTTCTAGGTGTCCCAGGACGGACATCACCAGCTCCTAGGGTCTCAGGACGGACACCACCAGCTCCTAGGGCTCCAGGACGGACACCACCAGCTCCTAGGGTTCCAGGACAGACATCACCAACTCCTAGGGCTCCAGGACGGACATCACCAACTCCTAGGGTTCCAGGACGGACATCACCAACTCCTAGGGTCTCAGGACGGACATCACCAACTCCTAGGGTCTCAGGACAGACATCACCAACTCCTAGGGCTCCAGGACGGACACCACCAGCTCCTAGGGCTCCAGGACGGACACCACCAGCTCCTAGGGCTCCAGGACGGTTCCCTGGAGGTGACAATCTAGTCAAAAGATGAACAAATTTCCTATATCTGAATACTGAACACGGAATCGGTTAGTTAAGATTTAAGATGTATAAACATGATAATAACATGATTTATGGTGGTAGTAGTGGGTGTGGGTGTGTGTGTGTGTGTGTGTGTGTGTGTGTGTGTGTGTGTGTGTGTGTGTGTGTGTGTGTGTGTGTGTGTGTGTGTGTGTGTGTACCTGGTACAGACACACACACACACACACACACACACAAGGCGAAACAAGTGGTGTAATCAAACTTAAAGCTGTGTAGACCTTTCCTTCATTCCCCTCCCCCCTTCTCCATGGTCCTTCCCTCACCCCCTCTCACCATGCCCCTCCCCCCCATACCCACTACCACCTCCACGTTCCCCCCTCCCCCGTCACCACCACCAACACCACCAAAATCAACACCAGCACCACCACCTCCACACCTACATGGACACAATGTGTCCACCCACATGGACATTGTCCACATGGACAATGTTTTCTCTCATATCTCATGATAATGGTACATTACTCCTGACTCACAACTATGTCTCCTTATTTCATGATGAAATTAACCACCTCACAACACATGTGTTCAGTAACTTAACATAATCAACCAATCCAAACATTATATACCTCAACAAAATAGATCTCAGTGCCTTGTTCTCATATCCCAGTTCCTTGTCCTCATATCCCAGTTCCTTGTCCTCATATCCCAGTTCCTTGTCCTCATATCCCAGTTTCTTGTCCTCATATCCCAGCTCCTTGTCCTCATATCCCAGTTTCTTGTCCTCATATCCCAGTTCCTTGTCCTCATATCCCAGTTTCTTGTCCTCATATCCCAGCTCCTTGTCCTCATATCCCAGTTCCTTGTCCTCATATTCCAGTTCCTTGTCCTCATATCCCAGTTCCTTGTCCTCATATCCCAGTTCTTTGTCCTCATATCCCAGCGCCTTGTCCTCATATCCAAGATCCTTGTCCTCATATCCCAGCTCCTTGTCCTCATATCCCAGCTCCTTGTCCTCATATCCCAGCTCCTTGTCCTCATATCCCAGCTCCTTGTCCTCATATCCCAGTTCCTTGTCCTCATATCCCAGCTCCTTGTTCTCATATCCCAGATCCTTGTCCTCATATCCCAGTTCCTTGTCCTCATATCCCAGCTCCTTGTCCTCATATCCCAGCTCATTGTTTTCTTATCTCTTGCAATTGCTATATAGTCATACAGGATTAGAGCTTTTTCCATATAATTAACTTATTTTCAACAAAACAATTATCAGCTGCTCTTTAGAACTATACCTAACATTTTTATCTTCTTCCTCTAATTATTATACCCAGGAAACACTGTAGAGTTGGTATCTATCTATAATTAGGAGCAGAATCAATTATTAATAATTGTGCAAATCTATATATGTACGAAAGATAGGTTTTGTTAGCGATAGGAGGTCAGACGCCCGAGGCCAACCTCGTCAAACTTTGCAGGGTGACTGCTGGGTGGTTGGGAAGGGTAATAAGATGGTCGAGGTTGGATCCTATGCACCCACTGAGACTAACTTCGTATGAGTTAGACAAAGGAAGTAGACTAACTTCCACTGAGACTGGACCTATTCCATTCCCAAACCTGGAAGCCTGAACAAGAAGAGTACACATATACACATCTGTTCTCAAAATCCATATGAATAAAAAAATAAATACAGAGAGTATTTCTCTGTGTTCCAGGATTCCGGGGATTAATACGACCGATTACCGGATTACAATGATACTTGGGCTAAGAATGAAGGATTTATTTTTCACTGTCCCAGTCGGATGTTGAAGGATTTATGAAAGATTTTGTTATTTCCTCTACTGACATTCTTTCAGATAGATGTAATTCATGTTTTTTTTTAATAGACATTTAACTTGGATATTCTCTTTTTTTTAAGTCACTCTAATTGGGATTTAACAGACTGGATTTAATTGATTCGTTTTTCTTTGGGAACCTCTCGATGGGCTTTCTCGAACCTAATTATTGTGCGCAAGGATTATTGGGCGGATTTAATCAGCGGAAGAGAAATTGCTGGCTGGGATGGCCAACTTGGCTGGGATTACTGGACCCGCTAACGCAATACTCCGAGCAGTGGCAGAGACGTTTGCCAGGGTGCGTTAGTGGAGGAAGCCTTGTGTTATAGTGTGGTGGAGGAAGCCTTGTGTTATAGTAGTGTGGTGGAGGAAGCCTTGTGTTATAGTAGTGTGGTGGAGGAAGCCTTCTGTTATAGTAGTGTGGTGGAGGAAGCCTTCTGTTATAGTAGTGTGGTGGAGGAAGTCTTCTCTTATAGTAGTGTGGTGGAGGAAGCCTTCTGTTATAGTAGTGTGGTGGAGGAAGCCTTCTGTTATAGTAGTGTGGTGGAGGAAGCCTTCTCTTATAGTAGTGTGGTGGAGGAAGCCTTCTCTTATAGTAGTGTGGTGGAGGAAGCCTTCTGTTATAGTAGTGTGGTGGAGGAAGTCTTCTGTTATAGTAGTGTGGTAGAGGAAGCCTTCTGGTATAGTAGTGTGGTGGAGGAAGCCTTCTGGTATAGTAGTGTGGTGGAGGAAGCCTTCTGGTATAGTAGTGTGGTGGAGGAAGCCTTCTGGTATAGTAGTGTGGAAGATGAAGCCGTCTATTGTAGTAGTGTGGTAGATAAAGCCTCCCCCCCCTGGTGTGCTGTGGTAGAAAACGTCCCCTAGTGTGCTGTGGCAAATGAAGTCCCCTAGTGTACTATGGTAGATGAGGTCCCCTAGTGTGCTGTGGTAAATGAAGTCCCCTAGTGTGCTGTGGTAAATGAAGTCCCCTAGTGTGCTGCTGTAAATGAAGTCCCCCTAGTGTGCTGTGGTAAATGAAGTCCCCCTAGTGTGCTGTGGTAAATGAAGTCCCACTAGTGTGCTGTGGTAAATGAAGTCCCCTTTGTACTTACTGTTGTGACAAATTTGTGAATGACATTAACATCTATATTGTTAAGATTAGTCTCGGTCTAAATTGGTAGGAGACGAGTCCCAAGAACTGGGCCTCGAGTCTTGTAAGACGCTCAAAAGACTCTTGAGAAAGCCCAGAAGTTTGCCTCTCAATTTACTCCGGAGCTGAGAGGCGTGAATCGCCAGGGAAAACTCAGTGAACTTAGTCTCTCTCATCACTTGTGGAGTGAATAATTAGAGAGGATATGAGCACAACGTGTAAGATACTGTATACTACGTATGTCAGAACAATCCTGGAGTATGCAGCTTCAGCCTGAAGTCCATACCTAGTTAAACACAAGGTGAAGTTAGAGAAGATTCAGAGGTATGCCACCAGACTAGTCCCAGAACTGAGAGGTATGAACTACGAGGAAAGGCTACGGGAGCTAAACCTAACGTCCCTGGAAGAAAGAAGTGTAAGGGGGAGACATGATAACCGCCTTAATAATTTTCAGGGGAATTGACAGGTGGACAAAGGTAAACTATTTAGCACGGGTGGGACACGAAGAAGGGGACACAGGTGGAAAATTAGTACCCAAATGAGCCACAGAGACGTTAGAATTATTTCAGTGTTAGAGTAGTTAACAAATGGATGCATTAGGCAGTGATGTGGTGGAGGGTGACTCCATACACACAGTTTCATATATAGATATGATAGGGCCCAATAGGCTCTAGAATCTGTACACCAGTTGATTAACAGTTGAGAGTCGGGACCAATGAACCAAAGATCAACCCTCGCAAACACAACTAGGTGAGTACATGATAACGTGACTTATACAGTCACAAAATTATCAACAAAAACAATAAAAAAGCAAACAAAATTGTGACCCCTAACCTTGGTCATATAAACCTTGCGACGACAACGGCTTGTGGTCTGAGTTGTCTTCAAAGTCATCAGAAACATCAAAGGGGTTACCAATGACTATCTTATCTTTACAAGTAAGTCAGGTGACCCGAATTCTTCACAAATACCATTTAGTTTGGCCAGAAACTACATTGTCCCCACGGACAGTCATGCTCTTGGCTACGGGGGACCTCAACAACCCTAGAACTGTCTTCCTGTCCTCAACCAGATAAACCCACCCCTCATTCAGTTCATAAACTCATTGACGTATCCGAGGGAATGATGATAATTCATCATCATCATCAACATCCGAAGGGCTAGTAACATCAGCCAGCACTCCCTCTTTATCTCAGTCTCTCTCACACATCATGAATATTCAGGTGGCCTAGCGGCGGCCCGGGCTGCCTGGGAGATAAGGCAACCCTAGTGTGTGTTGGACCAGCACAACTCCCTCGCCCCTACTGCCTCGTGTCCCCTCGCGTTCTGAGGGACAATCTCTGGTCGAACTCCATCTCTCTCGTCTCAGTGCTGATGGGTTGGTTTATGTATGTGCGTGTGTACAGTCGCCTCTAATGGAGCCTCCAGTATGCGCTTGCAAGGTCGTGGATTAGCTCCATAGCTCCGACTCTCCAACCTCATCAGTAAATTTTATTCATTGTGAAGACGAGTAGTCACAATAACGTGGCTGAAATATGTTGACCAAACCACACACTAGAAAGTGAAGGGACGACGACGTTTCGGTCCGTCTTGGACCATTCTCAAGTCGATTTTTCTTGGGGGAACTTTATTCCTTATGTTTATCATCATACTTCATTATAAATGTTGCTTATTGAGGTTATTAACTGGACAATCTTTTCATGTAGGGAGTTCCCCTTAAGTGCAACTCTAACACTAAAGAGGTTCTTTTCTCTGACATGTCCTACCATTTCTCATTTTGAACATTGCCTCTTTGTACATTTTAACTTCCCCTTAATATCTTGTACGTTGGTATCATATCTTTAATTTTCGTCTTTCCATCAAGCTGCGAGTTGAGTTCTTTGCCTCTCGGTGTAACTGATTCAGTCATGTCGTATACTCTCTCTCAAGCCTTAGTTTTAACTGGTGCAATTTTCTAGTTGGGGAGCCCTAAACCTGAGTGGAACAGCACTGGATACTCCAGTGATGGCCTTACATATCTTGTATATAATGTTGTGAAGACCGCATTAACTAGGTACCTGAAGCTTCTCGGACATTTGCTAATTTCACAGATGCTGCAGACTTTATTTTGCCAGGAGACCAGAAGGACGGAGCGCAAGGGAGGGAAAGAATCTTTCTGTAACGACTTTAGAAAAAGTCTTGAAAGTG